>JAKOGI010001518.1:140000-188805 GCA_029747015.1 Carnegiea gigantea
AACTAATTAACGCAGGAAAACAACCGCCACACATGACAAAGAAAGTCGACTCTGAAACGAGTACGGGTTCCATTAAGAAATTAGCCACTTTCTTGGAAGCCCTCTAAGAAAGTTGAACTAAAGAATTATCATCAAACTGTGGAAATTTTTCTTAGTTAAGAAGCAAAATATAATCAACTTGGCACCCCTGGTTGCCTATATATAAAACCATCAAATCAAGGGAGGATTATCACTTGTATTAAAACATCTAATTATAACTCTTCCTCGTATATTTGAATTTTGATTTTTGCTGAATATTTTGTTGAACAACAAACGTTTGTACTTTGTAACATCATGTTCAACCACCACCACCACCGCGAGAAGAAGGCAAACAAGGACCCAAAGACGGATATGAAGCACCATAAGCACCTCGAGCATGTTGGCCAAGTAGTTGCAGTTGCTGCTGGTGCTTATGCTAGGGTAATTTACTCATCGATCTTTGTCTAGTAACACGATAATGTTGAGATGATTTGGTAATATACGCAATAATATTTCCAATGCATGAATCCCCCCCCCCCCCCCACCCCTCAAGGAGGAAAAAATTATAGCTATTAATCTTTTTATTTTGTGATTAATGTTTGCAGCATGAGAAACATGAGGCAAAGAAAAGCCCAGAGAAAGCCCACAAGCATAAAGTTAAAGAAGAGATTGCAGCCACAGTCGCTGTTGGTGCCGCTGGATTTGCGCTTCATGAGCATCACAAGAAGAAGGAAGCCAAGCATGAGCTCAAGCAACTTAAGAAGCACCATCATCACCATCACTAATTAATTTCATCTTCCTACCAATCTGAAGTTCATCTATTGCGACTTACATCATTATTCGTTTGATGATTACTTGTGTACTTGCTATTTTCTTTTAATTTGCTTTGCCCTTCATGTTTTTGTGTAGTTATGTATTTATATTGTGTATGAATCTTCTTTTTAGAGAGTGTGGCTTTGTTGTGATTTGTGTTTTATGTAAAACAGCAGTTAAAACTGCTCATGCACACAGAAATGACAGCGTGCTCAAAGTGAAGAGCATGGGACTCGTACTTATTACTGATACGATACACATAGACTTGCATTCACATTAAACTAAGAAACAGCACCATAAGAAAAGTAAAGGTGCTTGAGTATCTCTGCTCTGTTAATAGTTTTCTCCATGTTGAGCCTCTTCTCTGTGCTCCTTGGCTTCCTTCTTCTCCTTGTGCTTATGGAATGCGAACCCACCAGAGCCGGCGGCCACCGCCGCTGCCATTCCAGCTCCTATCATGTGCTGCTTGGCATGCTCTGGGTCTTTCTTTGCCTGGTATGCTTCAAACTATAATTTGCAAGCAAACAACAGGAATTGAAAAGTTAAAATGTATTAATAGTAAGTCCTCAATACCTAATTCTTATATAAGACCATTTGATTGATTATTTGTGTAGGATTGACATTCACTTCTCCTTCATCTTACAATCAAATTAAAGATATTCAATTCATAGTTGATACTATATATTAATCATCATTCCAGCTCTTTTTTAAATAAGACATGTATCATATTTACTTGTGTAGTTTATGCCCAAGATTCTTAAATTTAATATAAAATTCGTGTACTTCAAAATTTGATGCTATTTCACTATCATAGTTTATAATGAGTATGATTTCATGAATCCCTTCCTATGATCCACTTTCACGAATTACTTTATGGATACTTTTATCTAGTTAGTAAGGTCTCACTCTAATGGTCAAGATTGAGACTCTTTTAATGTATTTTTCAGTTCAACTAATTCTTTTAATATTAATCTGAGATAATACAGAGCATGAAATTTAAGCAAATAGTGGAAATAAAACTAAAAATTTATCAGTGTGTCTCCTAGCGTATTTTCTGACAGTAAGAACTCGATCACGTACATGTGTGTATGATGATATATAAGTATAATGAAAACAACTACCTCTAATAGATTAACTAGTCATCGTCATCTATTTTTGTCCATATATTGATCTTGAAATACAGATAATTCTACAAGACTGGGTACGATTAAATGACAACTGGAGCAAAATTGTATGAATTATATCAAAGGAAGTTGAGAACATTTTTTATACATAAAGACCCTAGAAAATCGATTGAGTTTTGGAGTTTTTTTTTTAAAAAAAATAAATAGATAGAGTTGTGGAGTTTTTTTTAAAAAAAATTCTTTAAAAGTCAAAACTAGTTTTCCACGTGTTTCGGCAAGGCTAACCCATCATTTTGTTCTACTTCCATCTAGATAGATGTTGATTTTAGAAAGAAACATATGATGTTGAAAAGTATGCTTATGAAACGTTCTTTCATGTTGAAGATAAACTCTTACATAATCCACATTAATATTTCACAAGGCTACATTTAAAATGATGACCATATCAATCGATCCCTTAGTTCACTTGGAGCAATATGGATTAATTAATGTATTGTGCACAAAATTCATATGCGATCTGTCGTGTATTCATATAGGATTGAATTGGCAAACTTCTACATGTACGTTTTAATCATTAATGAGCGAAGAGCAAAGCAGATGAAATTACCCATTTAAAACATAATTTGAGATAATTTTAATTTCAATCAATAAAATATCATGCTAAGATAGCAAAAACATTGAAAAAAATAGATGAAAAATTTTTTTGTTTTGGGGGGGGGGGCGGCAGGGCATAAATGTTACTGCAGCAAAGGCACCAGAAGCAACAGCACCAAGGGCACCAAGCTGCTCAAGGTGCTTGTGATGCTTCTCTTCCTTCTCATGAACCTTGGGTGGCTCTTCATTCTTCTTTCCATAACTTCCTTCGCCGCTGCCATAGCCAGTGGATTCCGAGTAGCCGGAGGGTTTGTTCTCATCGGAGTCCTTGTGGTGGTGGAAAAGGCCCCTCTCCATTTGTGAAAAAGATTGGGAAATAGGGGGATGATAATTAGGAGATTTTTAATAAACCAGAAAATTATTATCGGTGTGAGACCGCTCACTTGAATAACTCGGTTGTTTGAGAGATGGACGTATTATATGTTCTTGTGTGATGATGGAAGTGATGGTGGAGAGGGGGGTCACTATTTATAAGGATGATCTTAATTTATCCTTGCGAGAAAATTAAAATTAAAATCTTTAAGTACTTGCGTTAAATTTATGATCATCCTTTAGATAAAAAACCCAAAAAAAAAAGAAAATTCACCAGATTACGAAGGAAATTTTTCCAAGGGAGAGTTCAAGATTATCACGTAAAATTGTCTAAAGTCCACATCAAAGCTGTTCATATATGGTTGATTTGAAAATGCCATCATATAATATAATTGCTAACATTCTTCTTTATTAGAGATATTTGTAAAGATAAGATTATTTACATCTGAATTTCCTCAGATCTGTAAAAACAAAACCCACATTGAGAGGTATTATTTTGTATTTTATATGAATGTCAAATATCTAAAGGCTACTGACTTTGGCCCTTTTTCCGATGGATGGTAAACTGGGCATCCAATTAGGCTCTTATCTATCCTCAAACCCCTCGAAAATGAGACCCATATTGAGAGGTATTATATATATTGTTGTTGTATTCTATATGAATGTCAGAAATCTAAAGGCTATTGACTTTGACCCTTTTTTCGGTGGATGGTAAGCTGGGCATCCTACTAGGCCCTTATACAGGGAAGCCCAGTAGAGTTACGATACCAACGGGGGATGGGATAAAGCTTGGAGCCAAGCACAGTCGGCTCCTCATGCAAATTTCATAAACTGAGATATTTTTTTAAATGGTGGGATATTTCGCACCCAGCACCCCCTGTATCGGAGGCAACCTTCATGCCAGTCAAGGTCAATCCTTTTAGTATTATTGTCTTTGATTATATAACCAAAACATTTTAAAATATGTCAGTTCCAATGATTTAACACTTGTTCCTTATATTGAAAATTTTGAGTTTGAATCTTGCGAATGTAGATGAACTTGTAATAGAAGAGCTATTGTTCCTTATGGGTTGGCAATAGGGTGCTCTTGTTAGTTAAAAAGATAATAAGAGACAAAAAAAGTAATAAAAATATATTCAAGAAGCTACAACAACAATGTACATTTAGTTTCATGTTGGTCTTGCTTTGATAGAGAAACTAAATTACATGAATGTCCATGACTAATAACCTAAATACTCATGACAAACATAATAAGCCACTTATAACATAGAATAGATAGATGACATTCATCTTTTTTTGCCGATTGTTGATAAAGTCGAAGGGGCTGAGGAAAACAAGCGAAGGCAAGTAACAAGTAAGACAAAATATCCAAAAGCAACTAAAGTCACCCAACCCCAAGCACCTCATACCAACCGACCCACGTATAGCGTCGCTTGCATGCTAGGAGCACTCCTTGAGATCAATAGCCTCAGCTGGTGGTTCATATAAAGTGTCCACATGGTTGCATGACCGAACACTGACCAACTGAAGAATCAATGCCTTCCCCTTATATATGCTTGAGTAGGAACCTTTTTTGTTCTTCTTTACACTTGCTGTAATTCTTTGGATTTCTACACTCTCGCTCCCCACAACTGCTACCCCCAATAATTTTCCTACTTCAAGGGACACTGTGGCCAACCGACGCAAACTCTCAATAGTTTTAGAACTTGATCTCGTTCTTTGGATTGCTAAACTCTCATTCCCCACAAACTTCCTCGTAATTTGTTCTTGTCCATCGTTGCTCTTCTCTAACATTCGCCTCATTGTAAATCCACATGGATTGGCATTTCAGATGCTGTGACTGTCTATGCTGTTCAGCATCCACTTGTTAGATCTTCTCATTTTTCACTAATTGGGGTCATATTAGATTCACAAAGCTTGGAGACCGCAAAAGCTCCAGCCAATGGCTCGCACAAATGAACTCATCTTCCGAAGGTGGAGTTGGTTAGGAATGGTTAGTAGCTTTCAAGACCTCACCTGAACATGCATTTTGACTGAATGTGTGTGCTAGTCCTATTGGTGAAGTTAGTGCTGTCATCAGGAACTTTTGGATTGCCAGCTTTGTTCTCCAACACAAGTACTGGCGCTTCTTTGACTGTCTTAATGTCATCTTGACCTGATGCACCCTCATTTGAATCCATGGCTTCTGTGGAAGAGGTTTTGGGTGAATCAACTTCAGAGATTACTCTTTTCATATTTGGTCGAACATTAATATTCAATTAGTAAAGAATTGACAATGGAAAATTTAGTGTGGATGTTGTGAGGCTGAAAATTCATGCCCCTCTTTCCCTGATGCCGTATCACGGCTAATCATTAATACATACATACATCATACAAAGAAGAAGCCAACCCTAGCTTGCATGCTAAGACACCGCAAACTACAATGATTAGGAAACTAAATAAATACAAAACTCTTCAACTAAGATATAATAAGATATGATAAAATATTTATTTCTTAATACTCCTCCTCAAGTTGGAGCATGCAAATCTACCATGCCCAACTTGCTCTTCAGTTAGTAAAACTGGTGCTTCCCAATAGCCTTTGTAAATACATTTGTCGATCGCTCTTTCGTTCCAACATGGGAAAGAGTAAGAATCCCTGCTTCCAGTTTTTCATGAACAAAGTGACAATCAATTTCGATATGTTTTGTGCGTTCATGAAAAATGGGATTCTTTGCTATGTGTAGTGCAACTTGACTATCACAGAACAATTTCATGGGCTGCTTAAGAAAAACCCCCAATGATGCCAAAAAAGCTCGCAGCCAGACCAGCTCACTAGTAGCAACCGCCATGGACCTGTACTCAGCTAGCGCTTCAGCAGATGACCGGGAAACTGTGGTTTGCTTCTTAGTTTTCGACAAAATAGGTGCTCCTCCTAGGTGAACCAAATACCCGGTCAAGGAACGTTGTGAAAGCAGACATGCACTCCAATCTGATCACAGAAACCATAGAGTTAGAAATCAGCATCTGCCCTGAGGAGAATGCCAAATCCAATGCTACCCTTGAGATAGCACAAAACTCTGCAGGCAGCGTCCATGTGTTCTTCTCTAAGAGCCTGCATGAATTAGGATAAAATATGCACCGCGTATACTAGATCAGGTCGTGTAATGGTAAGATAAATCAACCTGCAACCAGCGCACGATATCTAGTAGCATCTTTCAAGGGTCGACCATTTGCTAGAGTAAGTTTGTGATTTTCTTCAATAGGAAACTCTGCTGGTTTGGCTCCCAGAAGTCCACGCTCATTTATAATCTTCAAAGTGAACTAGCGTTGACACAAAAACAGATCTTGTGGTCCATACACCACCTCAATTCCCAGAAAATACTTTAGTGGTCCAAGATCCTTAATGTTGAAGCATGCATGCAAATAAGTTTTAAAATCCTTACATTCTTCAACATTATTGCCGGCTAACACAATGTCATAAATGTACACTAGTAATGCCATAAATACTTCTCCTTTCTAATAAACAAACAGCGAATAGTCTGCATAAGAGCGAACAAATCCATACTCACATAGTTTTGAGTAGAGTTTGGCAAACCACTGCCGAGAAGCCTGGCAAAGTCCATAAAAAGACTTTTTCAGTTTGCACATCATGCTCTTATCTGCAGAAGTGAAATCGGGAGGCATGCTCATATACACATATTCTTCGAGATCTCCATGTAAGAAAGCGTTCTTTACATCCATTTGATGTAATTCCCTTCCTTTTGCCACAGCAACCGCCAAGAAGCATCTCACATTAGTCATCTAGGCCACTGGAGCAAATGTTTCATTGAAGTCAAATCTTTCAATTTGATATCCCCACGTATCACTAACCAAGCCTTATAACATTGAATTGTACCATCAGAGTTGTACTTGACTCAGTGCACGCATTTGCTGCTGATAGCTTTCTTACCAGACGGCAGATCCACGATATCCCATGTCTCATTTGCTTCCAAAACTTATATCTCTTCCGCCATTGCCTTCCGCCAGTGGGTATCTGTGACGGCTTCATGATAGAACTTGGGCTCAATAATCTTAGTAATTGCAGCTGCAAACTTTTGGTGAGAAGTAGAGAAATTAGCACAAGTGACATAGTGAGTTATAGGATAATGCGTACCTAAGGACCCTTTTTGGAGAGGCATAGCAATCGAGATGGGTTCTTCAAACCGAGCACTGTAGCACACAAAGTCGTCCAAATGAGCAGGCGATTTTCAGACCCGTTCTCCACGCCTTATAGTTTGGCCCCCTGCTAACCCACTTCCCTCTATCTCTATGGGTTGCACAGTAGGTGACTGTACAGGATCTGTGGGTCTTTCCTCCTCGTGGCCCACTTCTCCCGTGGGCTGCTTAAGTTCTAGGCTTGAGTCAATTTCATCCTGCCGGTCCAATTCTCCTGCACCAAGTTCCGCTGCGCTCCCCCTATCCACGGACTGGGCTGCTTCATTTTCCTGGCCCAATTTGCTCATGAATTCGTGCCGCCCTTTAAAATCATCACAGGCAACTCTTACACTACTACGCTTACCACTAACTTCTTCAATTTTTGCTTTACTTTTAAAAGGAAAAACTTTCTCATGAAAGACCATATCTCTGCTAACAAAAATCTCATGGGCGTCCAAATCAAACACCTTCCACCCTTTCTTCCAAAAGGGATACCCTACAAAAATACATTTTCTACTTCGTGACGCAAATTTATCTTTTGTCTTCAAATGATTTTCTGCAAAACATAGGCATGTAAAGACTTTAAAGTGATCATAAGATGGTTGTTGATGATAAAGAATGTCATATGTAGTCTTTCCTTGTAAGACACCATTGTGGATTCTATTAATCAAATGTGGATTCTATTAATCAAATGCACAGCTGTTAACACACATTCCCCCAAGAATTCAAGGACAAATCCACTTAAAAACATAGAGCTCTAGCTACGTTTAGGATGGGACGATGTTTTCGCTCTACCCTACCATTTTGTTATGGGGTATCTACGCAGCTAGTCTGATTTATTATGCCATTCTCAAAGTACAATTTCTTCATGGATCCAGACTTAAATTCAAGTCCATTGTCAACTCTAACCACCTTTACCCCTTTGCCAAATTGATTTCTAACCATGGCTACAAATCCCTTTAGCAACATTCCAACTTCACTCTTTTCTTTCATTAAATATCCCTATGTTGCCTTGCTAGCATCATCCACGATAGTTAAAAAATAACTTGCACCACAAGAAGCCTTTACTCTATATGGTCCCCAAATATCACAATGAATAAGCTGAAATAATTCACTTGCTTTACTTTCACTAATGGGAAAATGATTTCTAGTTTGCTTAGCACGAAAGCATACATCACAAACATCAACCTTTTTATTTCTTTTCAAATCACCAACAATTCCTAAATTCTTAAAGAAAGTGGACATAACTTTACTTGACGGGTGCCCAAATCTATTATGCCATAAACGTCTGGTTACTACAGCATTGGCCTGATTCTTGATTTTTGGTGCCTTCGAGTAGTAATAAACCCCATCTCTTTGCTCATTCACTCCAATCAAAGTGCTCGAAATGCGGTCCTGCAACACACAAGATTCGTCAGAAAATGTCACTGTACAATTTAAATCTCTGCATAATTTACCCACTGATAATAAATTGCAATTGAGTTCAAGAACATAGAGGACTTCATTCAAAGGCACGTTTTCTTCCAAAACAATTGTGCCTTGTTTGTCTGCTAAGGTGTGAGTACCATTCGGGAGGCAGATTGGGGTTGGTCGAATAGATTTTATTTTTCCCATCTGCTTTAGATCACATGTCATATGGCATGACGCTCCACTATCAATCAACCAAGAGGGCTTACCTAACAGTTTCTCATACCCTCCTTTTGGACGTCAATGAGGCTTAATAGCCTCTGTCCCTGATCGAGGGCCAGTCCCAGTATGCTGACTTGAGGCTCTTCTGTCGTGCTGTCCTGGGTTGCTCCTAGTTGGTTGGTTTGTGCCATGGCAGTGTGCGCAGTTTCCCTGCCTGCACCTCATCCTCTACCTCCAGCAGTCCTACTACCACATCCACTTCTACCGCCCCGGTTGCCTCGTCGTCGGCCACGCGAGCCCCAGTTAGGCAGGTAGCCTGTGATCTCATAACAGCTTCCTTCGTCGTGCCCATAACGCCCGCAGTGTTTGCACGACGCTTTTTCTGCAGCAGTCGACTTCTCCCTCATAGCGAATGCCACTACGATGTCAGTTTGGCTATCTCTACCCAGCATAAGCCTCTTATGATTCTCCTCTTGTTGAATGATATTAAAAATTCTGTTAAGAGATGGCAGAGGGTCTAATGCTAGCACTTGACTCCGAATGTTTGCATAAGACTCGTCTTTAAGGCCCATGATAAATTGATGAGTATCACTACTAAAAAATCTGTTTATTCCAACCGAATTTTCGATCGAAAAAGTGATTTTTTCGGTCGGAAAATTCATTTTCCGACGGATACTCCGACCGGTTCCGGCTGTCACAATAACTAGGGTCGGGAACGGATTCCGACGGAATTTATCAGTCCGTCAGAACTGTTTCGACGAACAACGGATTTCGTCGGACGCCCGTTCTAACGGACTGCCAACGGAATGGGTTGCGTCCGACGGAGAGGGTCCGTCGGATGCCCCTCCCCTTTTCTGAACGAAAATTTTTTGAAAAAAATTTTAAAAAATAGAAATTCCGTCGGAATTCGTCGGAATCCATCAAAATTCTGAATTCCGTCGGACTTCCATCGGGAACTGTCGGAACTTCGTCGGAAATTTTCTCAGCTTTTGTAAAAAAAATTGGGCAGCTTGAACAACCCAATTACAGTAACATTCAATTCAAACTTCCATTTTCAATAATAAATTCTATATACTTGCAAATTCAAAATTACAAATCATAAATTACAAAAAAAACATTCAATTAAATTTTAACAACACCCAACAATCACTAATAATACATAACAATTACTTTCACATTCACATCAACACAATAAAATTCAAAACCCAAAACCAACAAATTCCTCAATAAAATTTATGCAACCAACACAAATTATCATATAATTGTTAAATTCTACCTCAAATTTCTCAAATTCATTAAAAAATCTAGTATAAACTAAACTAACGTCACTTACTTGAAATTACAATATAAAAAGGGCCACAAATGACGGTGGAATTAAGGATGACCGTTGGCGGGTTGAGGGCGGCGGCGATGACCGGAGTTGGCAGACGGCGGCGTCGCGGCGGTTGTTCAAAGCTCGATGGTCGTCTTTCTCTCTCTCTCTAACTTGAACTTCAAACGCTCATCCGAAGTGAAGAAAGAAGTCGGGCTGCCGAGTTTTAAACAAGGGTCCGACGGAATATTCTGCCGGATGTTTCGTCGGATGTCATGCTCCGACGGAATATTCCGTCAGACCTATATTTTTTTTAAAAATTTTATTAAATTCGTCCCAAATTTGGTCAACATTGACCAAGGATTCCGACGGATAATCCGTCGGGCATCTGTCGGATTCCGAAGGATTTAAAGTCCGTCGGAACGTCCGCCGCCCCTATCTGCTTTTTTGGTCTTCCCGTTGCTATGTCCACCGGCCTGTGCGACGGTCTCTTTTTCAGTCGGCATTTTCCGTTGGAATAATCGAAATTTTTAGTGGTGTGCTCCTCTTCCATCAACTTCACAACCTTACCTCCAACGCCACATTCACACTTTCCACAAGTGCATTGAGGAATTTTAACATAATTGTTCAACTCACTCCACATAGCCATCAATTTTGAATAAAATTCAGCCACCTCAAGTCCACTTTGTTTGCAAGCGGCATTATCAGTTTTGAGTTTATGTATTTTGGATGTGTTTGGCACAGCACACCTCTTCTGCAAATTCTCCCACATCACCGTAGCAGTCTCCTCATATGCTATGCTAGTGTGAAGCTTTGGACCAATTACATTAATGATCCAAGAGTATATCATCGAATTCACCATCTCTCAAGTATTATATTCAGTGGGATCGTCTCCTTCTTTCAATTCTGGCCTTTTTAGGGTTCCTTCGATGAACCATGATTTATTTTTTGATCTTAAAACAGTTCTAACTGCTTGTTGCCACAAATCATAATTTTTTCCATTGAAAATTACAGATTTGATCATCATTCCCGACCCTTCTGATGGATGTAGAAAATAGGGCGAATGATTATCGATCACGATCTTTTTACTCATGGCTCTAATACCATAAAGAATTGACAATGAAAAATTTAGTGTGGATGTTGTGAGGCTGCAAATTCACGCCCTCTTTCTCTGATGCCGTATCACGGCTAATCATTAATACATACATACATCATACAAAGAAGAAGCCAACTCTAGCTTGCATGCTAAGACACCGTAAACTACAATGATTAGGAAACTAAATAAATACAAAACTCTTCAACTAAGATATAATAAAATATAATAAAATATTTATGTTATAATATAAACCTATTCCTGAGTTTTCAACTATCAGTTTAAACTTTAAGTTGAACTGGTTTTTGATCATGATATGAGAGCCTTTCTAAGCGAGAGGTCTCAAGTTCGAATCTCAGCAGCCCTCATATTAATTTATTGCACAAGATAGGGGAGCCTTTACAGCATCCATACTTCAATCCCAAAGTGCATTCGTGTGAGGAGTGTGCTAGGATATAAACCTATTTCTAGGCCTTTAGCTATCAGCTTAAGCTTTTGATTGAGATAGTTCTTAATCAATTAGAAATATATGTACAGTTGCCATTTTAATAAAAGAAAAGAAACACAATTTATAGTTGCCTTTGGTTTCACAGTTTTCCTCTAGAACCACCACTAATACAACTAGATTATGTTGAGGTTAAATGATATAAGCGGACCATCCAACAATTTAGGATAAGTTGAATTTAGATCCAAGCTTGTGATGAATTGTTTTGAACTGAAATTAACACTTGAATCCAACTTTGAATACAATATGTGGCATGCTTCAATTGAAGTCAGTCCAAGAATGATATCCACAGAACTTGAAATTGGATCTGTTAACGACCCTTACATGATAGTCCAGCAGGGATGCTGCACATACTCCTCCATACCCGGCCCTTACATGATAATCCAATATGGGGGTTGCTTTAGATTCAGATCTGATACTTTTAGTTTTAAAATGTTCTAATACGTACCATGTTCAAGAACCAATTCAACCAAAAAATTAAAGTGATGATTAAAGGGCCCTAGGGATGGCGATGGGATGGGCCTGGGTCGGGTCCACTTGGATCCATACCCATTTAATTTTTTTTGGACACGGACTCAGACATGTTGGATATGAAAAGATGGAACCTAGTTCCAATGGATCTGATGAGTTTATGCGTCCTAATTGTTTTTTACGTTAAGGCCCTGTTCGGCAAAATTAATTGTTTAGGTAGCGGATAGCGGTTCAGATAGCGGATAGAGTTCAAGCGTTTCTAATTTAACTGTTAGCGGATAGCTGTTTATATGAGGGGTTGAAACTAATGTGTTCGGTAAATTTAGCTTTTATTCTACCTAATTAATGTAAATTTACATAAAAGAATATAG
Source organism: Carnegiea gigantea (assembly GCA_029747015.1). NCBI lineage: Eukaryota > Viridiplantae > Streptophyta > Magnoliopsida > Caryophyllales > Cactaceae > Carnegiea > Carnegiea gigantea. The sequence goes on from JAKOGI010001518.1 coordinate 152,479, forward strand.
ATAATTTTCAAAAATAAAATTTTTAAACGATATTTTTTGACTAAAAAAATGAAACGCTACTTTTAAATGTCAAACATTAATACTATTAGCTTTTCAAAAATATTACTTAAAACGCTAAACGTTATTTAAAATGCTAGTCAAAATACTAGTTTATCAAACATTAAAAATTAACTAATTAGTATATTGACCTGGTCAAAGCACTGAACACTATCTAAAACGTTGTTGCCGAACACGGTCTAAATATTATTTTTTTCAATATCTCAACATGAATTACATATTCTATAGACAAGTAATTCATAACTAAGTATTTTTACCTTTATCTCACACACTAGAAGTGATATTTTAATAGAAACCTCAATATAAAGTCAAATAAATTTTAAACAAGCATAACAAAATAGTTTTTCTTCTATGACCGGTAGCAAGCAAAGTGGATTTAGGGTTTACTAGTTTAGAGTTATTTTAGCTGATTCACTTTATCATATTTTTTTAAAAAAAATTAATGGGCATAAAATGAGTCTTCGATCAGGTCTAGATCTAAAATTTTCAAACCCAAACCTAGATCTCAACCACGTCCCTCAAACTCAGACCCATTTAAGGCCCATCGGGTCTTATTTAATTGAATTTTCACCATCTAATTTGAATTGGGTCTAGTAAATTTAGATCGAATCCACGACCCATAACCATCCGTATTAAAGGCTTAAAAATAGACTTTATAGTCTAATATAAATATATATCAATTAATTACTAATAAGGCATCTTAGAATGTAATCGGATGGGATACAACATAAATGTGACTTTAGTTAGAATTAATTGAGGTCTAACAAAGAATAAAACACTTTTATTGTACATGATGTAGTGAAAAAAAGACATAAAATAATTCTGTTAAAAAATCATATATTTACGTGACCAACAGAATCAAAGTAATTATCATCAGAGAAAAAAAAAAAACGCAAAACAGCAAAAAATATAAAATTCAGACCAAAAAAATAGAATATTCCCTATATATTTCAATCTTACTCGCGGATTCTTCTAGTTTAATGACTCCATTGGCCTTATTCTACATCTATACGCAGCATTAAAGAACTAGACAATTGGTAATTGATTATGTATAAGTTGTTGTAGCCACTAACCACCCTAAAAGGATCTTAGGTTTGTGATTCTGAAGGCATCACGTTTCGCCATCAAATAACCAACACATTAAACCCCCCCCCCCCCCCAAAAAAAAAAAAGGCATTGCCGCATTGTGCCAAGACATTTTCAAAGACTTGAAGATAAGCATAATTGAAATAAAAAGAAATGTCGGAGTGAGAATTATTGGTGATGATTTTAATAAAGAAGTGAATATTCCCCTCACACACAAAAAAAAAAAAAGAAAAAAGGGAAAGTGAGTTTGTCTTTTATTATTAGGGTCCACAAGAAAGATCAAAACAACGCGCATCATGTTCATCTCTGCGTGGGTTTTCCTTTTTGTTTTCCTTTTTCTTTTCCCAATTGGCTTTATTTTGTTCCCGCTCTTTTTGTCAAGACGAAATGGGCGGTGGGATTATCCAAATTATGAGAGTTGAGTGCCGGCCCACTGTCGGCAAGGATGATCTCATCTTAAACTGATTAGTACATTTTACCAACGTACTAATTAAAGAACGTTTTCATGGTCTAATTCATTTTAATAGAGTGTTCATATGAAAATTTTATGTGCAGATGCCGAAACTCAATCAAAAGCTTGCACACTAATTCTTTTAAATTTCAATATTTGATTTTTTTATTTTTTAATGTTTATCTAATTTCTTATTCTTAAAAGTTATTTTCCTTTTTTCCTTGAATGGCATGTGGAATTCTTTCAAGTTGACATTCGTCACTAGATCTAGCTAGGAATGATTTATTTTCAAATACATACATAGGAGGAATAAAGGTAGGATAAAGACTTGTTCTTTTCATTAAAAAATATGGGTTAATAAATAGGTAAAGTTGGTTAAAATTAATAGATGTGGGTTAAAATAAGTTGAAGTGGGTATTTTTTTGTTGAAATGGGTTGAAATTGATCGAAGTTGGTTAAATTTTTTATTTTTTTTGCATGATGGGTAGGAGTTAATTAAAATAGTGAAAAGTAGGTTGAAATTGATTAAAATGGTTTGAAGTGAATTGAAATTGGTTGAAGTGGATACTTTTTTACTAAAGTTGATGAAATAGGTTGAAGTGAGTTGAAATTGATTGAGATTGATAAATTCCGATTTACCTATAAAAGAACAAGGCCTAATACTCTGGCTGTCTAATAAATTAAAAATTCATTCATATTAATAAATTAATTTAAGTTTAAACGGTGTTCCAATAAAAATATAAAAAAAAGACTCCAGTTAAACACTCGTCAGTCACAATATATGACGGTGGATGTGTTATGATAGAATTTTATGGATAAGCTTGAGATTATGCTTATGTCATTACAGCTCTCGAAAAACTGTATAGTTGGATTAACACTCCTCACACAAAGGATTAATTGACAAACACATACAAGGCAACTGAGGGTCTGAAAATCATGTCTTTTGGAAAATAATTTTTTGATTTTCAGGTGTTTCGTACCAAATATTTCGGAAAAGAATTTTAAAGAAAAATTGATTTTTCCAAATTAAAAGAAAATATTTTCCTATATTTCTTTACATAAGTGGATTTTCCCCTCCGTCAAGCAAGGAAGGGACTGTATGTCAGTTAGAATTTAGGATCAAAATTTGATTTCAACGATTTATGTCAAAGTTTGATTATTTGATATGAAAGATTCAAGCGTGCCCAAATATAAATTTTGAGCTCAAAACTTTTCATGTTGCCAACATTTATCTCTATTGCAAGATTTCACTCGATATTTTTTGACCTTTTTTACCATTGGAAGAAATTCAACGATTTAGATTAAAACTTGATTATTCAATAGAAAATTAATATGAACTCAAATCTGAATTTTGGGTTCAAAATTTCTTCATTTCATCAATATTTGTCTATATTACGATAATTCAGTCTATATTTTTTACCATTTGGACAATTTAATTAATATTTTCCAATGTTGGAATAACTTCAACGGGGTGTGTGTGTATATATATATATATATATATATATATATATATATATATATATATATATATATATATAAGTGTGACTGAAAATTTGAACCCATATTTGTGATTAGAAAAAAGTTAAGTATCCTGTAAATTTTAATTACACAGTGAGTATCAAATCTTTGGATTCCCCTCTTGAAAAAACGAAGAATAAAAGAAATCTTATCACTGCCATTGCACCCTGCCACATGTGAAGTCGATTTGACGATACTTTATCACAGTTTTGAGAGTAATTGAGGACAGTTTTTTCAACTGTTTACAAAGTGGGCACGGGAGGTGTAGGAGAGAGAATAATTGAGGACGGTTTTTTCAACTTTTTACTAAAATAGACATGAGACACAACTTTATTTTTTGAAAGCCAACCACTCCACTAACTTTTTTGTAAGGCAGCTGTTTAGATAAAAATTATGTAAAAAAATTGCTTGGCTTAGGCAAATAATTAAAAGCCCTAACAAAGCGCTTTCTTTAAAAACAAAAAGGCACTATTCAAAAAATTAATTTCCCAAATAGAACGATTATGTCATTTTGATTGTGGTAAACATAGATTAAATTCCAGTTAATTGAGCCTAATTAACCAGATTAAGAAAAAGTTGGACAAGGACATGCAGCAAATCTTATCCTCAAAGTGATGCAATCCTCGTTCTCATTTGTCAACAACATTTTTTGGATTAACAATTGTCAAACTTGCAACCTGTTGACTTGCTGGAATGATCCTTCGAAGAAAATTTCAGTAGGATGTGAATGTAATGGAGGGATCATATCTGTGGGCGTATGCCACACGGATGTAGATTTGTAGAATCGATGTGGTATTTTTTTTGGGTGCGATTTTTAGAATGAGATATTGAAAAAAGTTAGAAGAAGTTGGTAGAAATTAATAAAAATTGAAATGAATGAGTTAGAAAGAGTTTGTAGAAGTTAATAGTAGAAACCGAAATGAGTGATACACTGTTGAAAGAAGTTAAGTTTGTTAGACAAATAGGACTGACCTGAAACGCGAAAATAACTGTCGGCAATAGTCCACATCCGTAGTGATGCTCGGCGGCTATTAGAGTCGCCTTAGGTTGTCCACGTCCTAGATCCAAAGCCCAGCGGTGATAGTAGGGCAGTTGTGAGGGGAGGGGAAGAGAGTCTGGAATTTTGTGTCTTGCACATCTATCTCTAGCTGACCCCCCAAACCTCCTTTTATAGGTTACGGGGCAGTTAGGGTTGTTGCCCTAGGTGACACCTCGTGGCCGTCGGGCCTAATTAAATAGGCCCGACCAATAGCTCCCACTCGGCCACGAAAGCGGCAAACACATGCTCTCCACAAATTACAACTCCTCATGTTTCATATCAGGAATAGAACGTGCGATCGAAAAGTAACAAGTAGTACTGTGTTAAGTTACCATCTAACTAACATAATACTTTTACGAAATACGATATCACAGATCATCCTAAGCATCACCAGTAACATCTACAATCCCTTATGCCATGGTATATATGATATACTTAGTGTAATCGCCCAGGCTAATATTGGTGATGATGGATAGATTTTTCCTTAAACACTCATGGTGTTACATCTTAGCTTAACTACTTTCCTAACATGCTCTTGTCAAACCATATATATCGTGGACCTTGAGAGACAAATTAAAGTAGCAACATCAAGTTTCGACTTCATACCATGACTTTAAGTCAAAGGGTCATCGTCTATAGGGTCACAGTGACAAGAGATAGGGAGGTCAATTGTCACTACGTGTATGGTTGTCTTTTAAGCACACACAGTATGAGATGTATGTCATGACATAACTCCCACTTACCTGGGGTCGTCACCCTATACGTCATGCGAATCGCCAGTCAATCTTTTCACCAAAAAAAATCTAACCTAAGCCACTAGATTAACATACCAAATGTTAATGTTGACACTCAAGATTCAGCTTTTAAAGCTTCAATATGAAATCATATCTCATATTCGACTCCCTCGAGTCTCATCTTAGACTTACTAAGGTGACTATGTCACGTTCATACACTTCTAGCATGAGTAATCAATACTACGCAGCTACTGCCAATATGATTCAGTCTCATCCTGCTCGCTACTCAAGCATCAGAGTGATTGCTTATGTGACTAGGCCAATCAAAAGTCTGTGACATTTCAACATGTCTAACAAATAAATCACAGCATTTAGAAAAAGAACCTTCAATCTTTATTTCATAAATGCTCAGTACAAGAAGAACGTATCTGTCATACATAACAAGATTTCATCCAAAATACTAAACTCTACAAAGTCCTAGACTCAATGAATGTGCTTTAAAAGCATCTCTAGGAATCGGCTTAGTTAATGGATCAGCGATCATCTTGTTAGTGGGTATATACTTGATGGCAACCTCTTTTATCTTTATGGCGTCTCGCATGAAGTAATAATGCCCCTTAATATGCTTGGTCTTCCGATGGAACTTTGGATCTTTAGCGAACTGGATGGCGGCTGTGTTATCACATAACATCTCTATACAATCATCAACTCTAGGATTGAGGTTAAGATCCTGGAGGAAACTCTTAAGCAACATTGCCTCCTGCGTGTCTAGGCTACATGCGACATACTCTGCCTCCATGGGCGACAAAGCTATGCAGTCTTGCTTCTTACTGCACCATGATATGGCTCCCCTACCCAGGGTGAATATATATCCTGAGGTTGATCTGGACTCATCCGAGTCACCATCCCAATCGGCATCTGAATATCCTCTCAACTTAAGGTCCCCACCTTGATAGCGTAGGACCAAGTCGATTGTACCACAAAGGTAGCGGATGATTCTCTTGACGGCCTGCCAATGGGCAAGTCCTAGGTTGCTTTGGTAACGATTAACCAATCCAACCGCAAAGTATATGTCAGTCCGTGTACATAGCATAGCATACATTAAGCTTTCTACGACACTAGCATAAGGGACATTACTCGTTGCCTCCTTTTCTTTATCTGTTTTTGGGCATTGGTCGAGGCTCAAGGTCAAATCCTTCTCAACTGGAGTTTTTGAGCTTTGGAATAATGCATACGGAATCATTCTAAGACTTTCTTGATATATAACTCCTAGCTCATACCTAAACGTTTCTCAGGACGATTTCTGATTATTTTCATGCCTAGGACATACCTGGCTTCACCCATATTCTTCATCTCAAAGACAGAGGACAGCCACTTTTTAGTGGCTTCGATCATCTCCAAGTTCTTCCCAGCCAGTAGTATGTCATCAACGTATAGGGTAAGAAATATAATCCTCCCAGTTGATCTTTTGACATACACGCAGTGGTCTTCTGAAACCATGGATAATCCAAACGAAGTTATAACTTCATAGAATCTTAAGTACCAAGATCTGAAAGATTGCTTAAGACCGCATATGAACCTTTTAAGACGACACACCTTGTCCTCTTGCCCCTTTGATACAAAACCAATGGGTTCGTCCATATAGATCTCTTCCTTAAGGCTACCGTTGAGGAAAGCAGTTTTTACATCCATTTAAAACAACTCTAAGTACAAATGGGCAGCCATGACTACGACTAGGCGAATATAGGCAAATCTCACCACAGGAGAAAATGTCTCTTCATAGTCTGCACCCTCAATTTGTGTAAACTCTTTCGTCACTAAACAGGCTTTGCACTTATCGATCGAACCATCTATCCAATGTTTTATCAGAAAAACCCACTTGTTTCCAATAGACTTACACTGGCGTGGAAGATCAACAAGTTTCCAAACCTTATTTCTTGCCATCGAGTCTATCTCATCTCTCATGGCATCTATTCACTCTTTTGATTTGGTGAATCAATCGCCTCTTGATAAGAGGTAGGCTCCTCAACTTCCAAGGGAGTGCATAGGAATATTCCTCTTCAATTTGAAAATATCGTGGAGAAATTCTTTCACGCTTGCTCCTTTGGATCCTGGGACCTTCATTATTTGTCTGCCTGGGTAAGGCATCCCTCCTCCTTTCTCTAAGAGGTGTGAGACCCTGAGCATTTGGAGAGTCGCTCCCACTATCCCTTTGGGGCATGGGATCCTGAACATATGGACTAACTGCATGTTTGAGAATAAGAGATTGAGGACGGACCTCATTCATAGGTTGACTTTCTTCATGTATAGGTGATTGGGGGCGAATCTTATTCTCCTGAACAGATAAGTCTCCCCTATTTCTTTTGGATAGGGGAGGCATACCGGTCTTCGGTGACTTGGTTAGAGTCCAAATTCTACCCCCCAATGAAAGATGGTTGGATATCTTGCTGTAATTCAAACAGTTCAACATCCTTCTTGACTTCACCAATGATTGGGAACTCATCCTTGAGACAATCGACATTACAAAAATCTATCTCTATCATGCCACCATTAGGGTGTTTCCTGTACTTCACATATCCTTTAGATTGTTTGGGATATCTAATAAATACCATTTTAGTAGGTCTTGGATCAAGTTTTCCATGTTTATGGGTCGGGTTATGCACATAGCCAGCCGACCCCATGGGCGTAAATGGTTTAAAGATAGCTTCTTACCAAACCATAACTCATATGGTGTGGCAGGTACACTCTTACTTGACATATGGTTAAGAATATTGGTTGCCGTAAGCAACGCATCCCCCCAGAAACTAATTGGGAGGTTAGCATGCACCATCATTGACCTGACCATGTCAAGCAATGTACGACTCCTACATTCCACAACACCATTCTGTTGTGGGGTGCGTAGAATCGTTAGCTGTCTTTGTATACCTTTTTTCTCACAGAACTCCCTGAATATATCAGAGAGGTATTCACGACCTCAATCAGCCCGAAGGATCTTAACCCTACATTCCAATTGAGTTTCTACTTCTGCTACGAAGCATTTGAACACATCAAGTGCCTCATAGTGATGAGATAGTAGGTACACATACCCATATCGTGAATAATTGTCTATGAGATTAATGAAATAGATAGCCCCATGTAATGCTTTAAAGTTTATGGGTCCGCATATGTCTGAGTGGATTAATTTTAAGGGACTAGATGCTCTCGAGGCCTTGTTGAAAGGCTTCATTATTGCCTTCCCAACTAGACATGACTCACACCTAGGTAACCTAACCCTAGTGAGTCGATCTAAAAGGTCTTCTTTAGCTAGCCTATTTATCCCGTCTTGGCCACAAAGCCAAGTCTAGCATGCCACTTAACAGATTCAAAATTGGAATCGAAGTATGAAACGAAAGTAGATGATATATTATCATAGGAATCATCCAAATCCAAAACAATGAAATCTTCTTTCAAAGTTGCTTGGCCAAACAAATTGCCATGATAGAACAAATCTAAACCATCTGGATGAAATTCAAAAGTAAAACCTAATCTTATTAAAGAAATACAAGAAACTAAGAAACATCACACCCCAGGTGCATAGAGGGCATCATGAAGAAGCAGCTTGTTTCCTCCATGGAGTTTGAGCTGGTATATTCCTACTCCAAGAACATCTTCTTCACTGCTGTTTTCCAGTCCGACAGTTCGTGAACCCACTGGGTAGCGATGGAATTCCACGAATCCAGCCTTATCCTGAACTATATGCTTTGTTGCCTTTGTGTCTACAATCCATTGAGGAAGAGAATTAGCAACGAATGCATGAGAACAAATATAGAATTTAGGAATTTTAGTGGAAAGAGGTACCTTGGCTGGCTTAGGACAATCCTGAGTGAAATGGCCCTTCTTTCCACATTTATAGCACTTCACATGTGCCATATCTTAGCTCCATTGCCCTTAGTCTTATGCTTCTTGACAGTACCACCATTAGAGCGAGAGTTCTGAGGAGGATGGGGACCCTTCTTGGGCTTTTACCACGATAAGGTTTTCTGCCCCTAGGCCCCAATCCTTTAGCAACGAATGCCATACTAGGAGGCGTATATATTTTTATACGCTCTTCCTCTATTTCGAGATGTTTGGAGATTACCTCGAAGGTCTTGATGTGCTCACTGTGTGTCATGATTACCTTAAAACTCTTCTAATGTTCATTGTCATTGGGAAGAGCCCTAATCATATTTAGGACATGTTCTTCCTTAGAAACTTCTTGTCCTGCAGCTTTAAGATCTCGAACCATAGCCCTCATGGTTCGAAGGTATTCAGAAGTACTACGACTAGAGTCAATAGTATACTACATTCATTTCAGTTACAACGTACGCAACCTCATAGCAGTACGCAACCTCATAGCAGATGTCTGCCTGAACCTAATATTAAGCTACGCCCACATGTCCTTAGCAGTAAGAAAGCATTCAAACACACCCAGGAGATCGTCCTGCATGCAAGACAACATAGTGTAGCATACAGAACGATCACGTTTGAGCCGTGCTTGGTACGCCTTTGGGTTCTCTTGGTATCGCTCAGTAGCAATAATATCCCTACCTTGTTCATCTTTTCTAACCGGAGTAGGCATAGAGGAGGTCAAGAGGTCTAGCATGTCACCGTCATTTAAGGCGAACTGGACCTTCAGATGCCAGATGTCGTAGTTTGTGCCATTCAGTTTATCATTAGATTGCACACAACCTATCATGTTCTTAGCTACCATATCTGAAAGTATATACTATTTTTTTAGACATATTGTTTTAAATAATTAAATTATTAAGAAGACCCCATCATTCATATTGTATGTTTGAAAATTTCGCGGAGTTCATAATCATCACGTATAAATATGAATTTTGGAGCTTCTTTAATTTAATTATTAACTTAACTTTATAGAATTTCCTTAAAGGCTTGTTAAACTAATTAACATTTTAACTTAGTGACTATCACTAAGATATTCACTTTTAATTATACAAAACATATTTACATAAGCTTTATGGAACTGATTCATGAAAAAACAACTTAGAATATAACACAAAGTTATATATTTCAACTTCAAAATTTCATACTATTAACAGTGATAATATGAAAATAAAGACAAAAATATAATTCATAAAAAAAATATAGAACAAACTCATGGTCACTTTCAACATATAAAATGAATTTATATGATAATGGGAGCAAATATTCAATAGTCCAAATCAAAATAAAAACAAAATTGGCCAAAGTAAAATGGCCCAAATTAAAACAAACATTTAGGCCAAACAAAACGGCCCACAGTGACCAAAAAACCAAGACCCCCCCTTTTTTTCTTTAATAAAGTTAGCTCAAACCAGGGGGGCTTTTAAGAGTGAGTAACACACTTGCTAACACCTTTTTACTAACCCTAAAACACTCTCCCTCACTAACCCAACGTAACCCTCTGCCTCTCTGTTCTCTCTCCTCCAAAACTCTCTATTTGAGCTTTTGATGCCATGGCCAAGGTGTGGAGCACAGAGCTCCACCAACACTCGGCCTTCTCTGACTCTTTTTATGGCTGCTTTGACTTCTTCTCGCGGCGCATGTCTCCACCTCAACCCTGTCGAGGACGGTGAACCCTAGCCAAAAAACCCAGATGAGGAAAAATCCACCTCGCCGTCGAAAGACCAAAAATGACCCACCAGCGTGTAGATCGACTGCAACCGAGCCAGAAAACACCAGCTCTGCACCGAACGTGCCTTTGATGTGGTGGCGCGTGACTCACATGTCCCGCTAATCTGGTGGATTTCGTGGTTTCTTTGCCGAATTTAGATAGATCGGCGATCAAGGGTGTGGTTAGAGGAAAAAAGAGAGCCAAAATCCCCTTCATCGGCAGCGCGTGAGTCACACGCGCCACCCAGTTCTGATGGGTATAATCTAGATCTGAGTCTCTTCTACCCCTTTTCCTTCCTTTTTTTTTTTCCTTTTAGCCAAGGTTGAGATTTCGTTGCAAACCACTGAGGTTTCCTAGGTTGAGTTTCAGGCCGAGGGGGATTAGGTTTAGGGTTTTGAGTCTCGGTGATTAGGGTTTAGCATCCGAGTGGGGTTGGGGCTTTTTCAACCATGCTTTTCACGATTTAGCATGCAAAACATGTTATGATTGTTCAAACATCATAACAGCATAAGGCATAGTCACATTAATTAGTTTAAACAATCATGCTTGTAGAACAATAAAATGTTTAAGCATGAATCTAATCAATTTGAATCATGAGCTATCAGTCAAAAATTGATCCTTTGGTAATAGATAACGAACTGAGAATGCTAATTTTACAAGGCATAGGCAGATTTAAGCATGAACTTGATTAATTTGGGGATGATTTCGATTAACACATAATCGCATAAAGAATCATGCTCGTAACATATAAAAATGTTAAGTGATCTGAGCATGAATTAATATAAGTTATTGTGACTAAATTTTCAATCTTTAGTCAATTCAAGATATTAAAGTCACATAAGCATGCTAATAGCATAATTATGAAAATTAAGCAACTTATCATATAGTCATGTTCTCAAAACTAAGCATGCTTGTTATTTAGATCATTAAATGCATTAAACGGGACTAATCCGATCAGTCAGACTCTGATACTATTGTTAGACAAATAGGACTGACCCGGAATGCGAAAACAACTATCGGGAATAGTTCATGTCTGTAGTGATACTAGGCGGCTACCAGAGTCGCCTTAGGTTGTCCACGTCCTAGACCTGAAGCCCAGCGGTGATAGTAGGGCGGTCATGAGGGGAGGGGAGGAGAGTATGGGATTTTGTGTCTTGCACATGTATCTCTAACTGACCCCCCAAACCTCCTTTCATAGATTATGGAGCAGCTAGGGTTGTCGCCCTAGGCGACACCTCGTGGCCATCGGGCCTAATTAAATAGGCCTGACCAACAATGTTGAAGATGCATTGGCCTGTTGTCCACCCCCCCATCTTGGGTTCGATCCTGGGGGCGTAAGTCTGCTTTGTGCAACTAATTATGTAGGAGGGCTTGTGTTCCTGGACTCTAATTCGGGCTTTGATATCCCCTCGCTAACCTGTTACAGTCCGTTAGGTACCCTGAGATAGAGGTCTAATGGACTAGTTCTATTTACCCAAAAAGAATAGTTGAAAGAAGTTATATTTGATAATTATTAAGAATCAGAAAAATTTGATAAAAATTGAAAGAAGTTAGGTAAAGTTAAAAAACATTTAAAAAGCTAGAAGGAATGGGATGAGCTGAAATGTTTTAAATTATAGCCAAAACAAGTACAATATGTGATCCACTTCTGTTAATTTCTAGACCCTACCTAGTAGTTTGGTCACCACACTACAATTTCAATTCAACTTAACAAGCTTTCAATATTCTAGAGTCCCCAACTGTACCAAAAACGTGTTGCCCTGACTTTGGAGGATCTGTCATGGCATTAATAACTTTTAGCTTGACGAGATGGAACTATCACATCACCCGTTTTGTCACTATGGGCCTCTTATGTTCCATTGAAATTAGACATGATAAAAATTTAGATTTGTATCAAATTTACGTTAGGATAAATCAAACAATTCTCACAATTTACACGAGATATTTATGATCATATTTGATGTATTTGTATTGGATAAGTTGCATAGATTTCAATCCAGATCAACATAGCATTTGGATGATAAAAATGAGAAAAATCCTATGTTTAGAATTAAATTGTCATTGACGTAGACATACACATCGTCTGAAGCCCGAGCAAGAATATCCTCAGGTACATCAGCCTCCCACAATTTTCCCTCCAAACAAATAGGCTGTCGGTGGGCAAGATCATAGACAATTCTATTACCCCATCACTTGACAAAAGACCGGGAATAAAAATCGAAGTTCTGAACAAAAGAAATAATATCTCTAACAAAAGACTAATAGAATTGTCATGGGTTGAATTATTTCCAAGCATATGGATCAACTCGAAACAATCACTTTCGATGATGATGTTGCGGATTCCACACTCGTGAGCATGTATTAGGCCGTGAAAACAGGCTCTGGCTTCTTCAACGGAAGCCCAAGCAAATCCTCGACTGTAAAACCCTGGAAATTCGATTTGGAATTCTTGCCCAGTTGGACCGACCTAGGCTAAGTTTGTGAAATTTACTGAGTAGGAGCATTTGGATGTGTCAAATAATGTCGTTTTGGAATTAGGTCATTTGGAGCAGCGTAGCCCGAGTTTTGATAAAATTTGTCGGGACTATCCTGGGGAAGACAGTCTTTGGCATTGCCGGAAGAAACAAAAATTTGACTAGGTTCGGGGCAGAACCGAGCCAAGCTCTAAACATAGAAAAGACAGAGGACATTATAAGGCTTCCAGACTGACCTAGAACACTGGAATCGGATATCGGGAACTAGTGTTATAATTTTTGGAAATTGGACCCATAACTGGCCAGTCGAACCTTTACCCCGGATAGGATTGGATGAATAGAGATCTAGAAAACCTCCGTTTAAATTTGGGGGAGGCCCGGGGCTACCCTACACTGAATGTGGACTGACTATGGGCTACTTATGGGCTCAGGTGCGGAGCAGTGAACCCTCATTAGAGTAACCGAGCCCGTAAATTGTATGGTACCCAGGTAACAGTCATGCCCTAACCTTTCCCCTGTGTTACTGAAATCATGAAAGTTTTGGGAGTTCTTGTATTGATTCCTTGGCATTCCTTTCTAATGGGATGAATAATGGGTGTGAAACTTATGGATGGTTCCTTAATGGGAACCGAATGCTGTGTTAGTTCTGTAAGTTGGAAATCTCCATATTATAAAAGTTGAAACTTACTGTTATAAAAGTTGAAACTTACTGTGATCGTAATTGAAGTGCTGCTTCTGCATTCTGATTTCTGTTGGGAAAAGTATTTAAATCTGAACGAAACTGAATGTGTCAAGTCAGTATCCATTAACTAAAAGGAACTAAATAGGGTGAGTTGAATCGACTGGAACTGATTGAAGGCCATAGCCTTCCCCGGGTAATAGGTGCATGCATGTGAGCGGCCACGTACTCAGCCGAGACGTGGGCCAGGTTATCGGTAACCACCCATGATGGTGGTAGGCTAGGAAAGTTAAACGGTAACCGCCTAAGGAGCGGTAGGCCAGGAAAGAGTTGAACGGCTGTGCTATGTTAAAACGCAGGCCATGAGACCCGCTGGGGTCGCTCACCCAAGACTTATCTGAAACTGAACATTTTGAATGGAACTATGGAAGTGTGATTTTGAACTTGATTTTGTTTAAGGAAGATGGTGATAATGGGTTGTGTACCTTGAAACGTGATGTTGTTTTTCGCCCTCTCCCTAAAATGTTTTCAAAATGAATTTGTACGTGTCTTTGACTGTTGGGGGTGAATGTTACTGAGTTTATCTTACTATTATAAAATGTTTTGTTTTCAGGTGATTTAGCTGTTCTTGGGACTGGGGACAGGGGATTAGAGCGAGGCTCGAGTGCTGGTTGTGCCTAAAAAGGATTTTAGATGTTGTAATAGCATCTAGTTGGTTTAATTATGGTGTTCAAGTTCTATGTTAAAATTCTTGGACCCATGTATGGTGGGCTTCGTTTCGTAAAGACTTTATTTTTAAATGTCAGTTATGATATCCAGCCTAGTACTTCCAAGAAGGGAATACGGCGGTAACACCCCGTTAGGAGTTCCTGCTACCATTCAGGTTAAATCAGTAGTAAATAAAGAATTAGAAATCTGGGGGTGTTACATCGACAATGTTTGATGCCAGCAAGGAGCACATTCCCATCGTGATCACGCAAGACAAAGCCCCAACCAACAAGATTATCACCAACGGATCCTTCATCAAAATTCAGCTTAGCATAACCAATCGTAGGCGGTGTCCAAGTAGACAAACGAGACACTTTGTGTGGAGAAAGATCCATGTCCCGAAGCTTACTAAAACTGCAGGCAAACGTCGTAGCTTTTTTGCCTAAAACCCCAAGTTGCTATCAGGTCTCTTGAAGATGAATAGATTCTGAGCGTTCTAGCATTCCTACATAACTGCTAGAAAATCATCAAAAGAGTCATCCTCCAGTGAATCTTTGGTCTTTGCAATCGTTGGGAAGAAGAGCAAATATTGAAGAAGTCAAACAAAATGAATGAGCCTTTTCTTTACTAGGAAAGCAAAAAACACACCCTTTTCATTGAATCAGTATCATATTTAGAGGCATCCCAATGAGAAACTACTCTCCTAAAATTCAGCCACTAACACACTAATTTAGGAATAGTGACCACTAATTCAGATTTTCTCTCAACCAAAAAAACAGAAAATACTAGCTTAATTTGACCCATTAAACACCAACTAGTTGCT
Source organism: Carnegiea gigantea (assembly GCA_029747015.1). NCBI lineage: Eukaryota > Viridiplantae > Streptophyta > Magnoliopsida > Caryophyllales > Cactaceae > Carnegiea > Carnegiea gigantea. Next base: position 167,683 of record JAKOGI010001518.1, read on the forward strand.
GTCAACAAATTCTAAAAATAGGAAAATAACTAATCACTTCTTTGAAGCATATTTAATCAACACTCCCCCTTGCTTCAAAGTTTATCACGCCCATCTGCAATCTGAAGACTTCATGCTTAGCTCGTGGAAATGATTTTGTGAGAATGTCTACAGCCTGTTTGTGTGTGCTGCAGTAATTCAAAGTCATTTCTTCATTTGCAACCAGAGTTCGAATGAAATAATAACGAATGTCTATATGCTTTGCTCTGCTGTGAAACGTTGGATTCTTGGTCATGGCAATTGTTGCTTTGTTGTCACAGAATATCTCAGTAGCATCTTCTTGAACTTGAAGACAATCGGCTAGTAACCCCCGTAGCCAAACAGCTTGACAAGTAGCACCTGTAACAGTAATATATTCTGCTTCTGATGAAGATAAAGCCACAATATCTTGTTTCTTAGAACTCCATGAAATAGCACCAGAACCAAGGGGAAACATGCAGCTAGAGGTGCTTCTTCTATCCTTTAAACACCCTGCCCAATCACTATCAGAAAACCCATATAATCAGAATCTTGATACCTTTGAGTACCAAATCCCAAAATCAATAGTTCCAGCCACATAGCGAAGAACTCTCTTTGATGGGCTGTGCATAAATCTTGATAGCACACTTACAGAGAACGTAATGTCAGGTCTAGTATGGCATAAATAGTTCAAACCACCAATGATACATCGAAATTACTTTGCATTTGCCATGCTGGTACCATCATCAACTACAAGTTTTTCATTCACATTCATGGGTGTGGGCATTGACTTGCAGTTCAACATGCCAAACTTCTTTAGCAAGTCAGTGGCATACTTCTTTTGAGAGATAAAAATGCCATCTTTATTTTGATTTACCTCAAGCCCAAGAAAGTAATGCAGCAAACCTAAGTATGACATATCAAACTTCCCCTTCATACAAGACTTAAATTCTTCAACAAGAGATTCACAAGACCCCATATAAATCATATCATCAATATACAGACACACTATAAGAAAATCATAATTACCTCGCCTTTTGACATAAAGGGTTGGTTCATTTTGACTCCTTTCGAGTCCACTTTCTTGAAAGTACGAATATATCTTACTGTACCATGCCCGTGGAGCCTATTTTAGGCCATATAAGGCCTTTCTCAATCTGTACACCTTGTCTTCTTCTCCACCAATAATGAAACCTTTAGGCTAAGTACCGTATACTTCCTCTTCCAATTCTCCATTTAAAAATACTGACTTGACATCAAATTGGTAAACAGGCCAACAAAGTTGAGCTGCTAATGCTAGAAATACTCTTATGTTTCAAAATAAGCCACAGGGGGACATGTTTCATCAAAGTCGACACCTTACTGTTGAGCGTACCCTTTTGCAACCAACCGAGCCTTGTGCTTTTGAATAGTTCCATCAGCATTGTATTTAGTGCGGTACACCCATTTCAAGCCAATAACATTTTTTCCTTCTGGCAGATTTACCAAATCCTAAGTCTTATTTTTCTGAATAGCCAATAGCTCTTCTTCCATAGCTTTGCACCATTCAAGTTCTTTTGTAGCTTCTTCAAAGTAAAGAGGATCTGAAACAAGCAAAGCAAAGGCACAAGATGTATAAACATTGTCAGCATATCTGGGATTTGGTCTTCTGTCCCTTGTTGATCTTCTCAGCTGAGGTGAAGTTGGCGTGACAGGAGGCTCAATAGAAATAGCAGGTAAAGCGTCTCTGTTTGGTGAATGAGCAGGTGAAGTTGTTGGCGTGCCTTTAGGTGAAGTTGCTGGAGTAGACTCATGCTTTTCAGGTGCTGAAACTTCCAAGGGAATACTTTATCGAACCTGCTCTTCACCCTAATCCCACCTTGCAGTTTCATGAAACAGTACATCCCTGCTTATTATCACTTTTCCACTCACAGGGTTATATAACTTATATGCTTTGGACTGAGGACTATAGCCCACAAAAATACATTTTGTAGATTTGACATCAAGTTTTCGGCGAGATTGAGAATTGTCCAAAGCATATGCTATGCAACCAAAAATTTTCAAATGGCTTACCCATGGCTTTCTGTCCTTCCAAGCTTCATACGGAGTTTAATTCATAACTGCCTTTGTAGGTGAGATGTTCAGGATGTACACAGCTGTAGCTATCGCTTCTGCCCAGAATTTTTTTGGAAGACCAACAGCATTCATCATACTACAGGTCATTTCAACCACCATTCGATTTTTTCTCTCTGCCACACCATTTTGCTCAGGTGTATATGGTGCTATCATCTCCCTGTGAATTCCATTTTTCTCACAAAAAGTAGCAAATTCATCAGAGGTAAATTCACCAGCTCTATCAGAACGAAGAGCCACGATGGGGCACCCACTTTGCTTCTCTACTAACGCCTTGAATCTCTTAAAGTTTTCAAAAACTTCTGACTTGAATTTTAAGAAATAAACATGACTCATTCGACTGTAATCATTAGTATATAGCAAAAAATATCGACTTCCACCCAATGACTCAACACTCATTGGACCAGAAACATCGGCATGCACTAGTTCAAGACAATTTGAAGCTCTCTAAGCCTTATTGATAGGAAATGAAATCCTACTCTATTTGCCATATAGACACCCTTCACAGAAGTCAAGATCATTAATTTTCGACAACCCAACAACCATATTTTTATCACCCAATAATCTCAGTCCTTTCACATTCAGATGTCTATACCGTAAATGCCATAAATTTGATTCACTCATTTTAGCAACTAAGGCATGATCTTTTACGCCTGAGACTTCTAAAGGAAACATTCTGTTTTGTGCCATAGGAGTGCTAACTAAATTATGGCCTGATTTCTTATCGTAAATAGAACAAAAATCCATCATCAAACAAGATAGAATAATCACAATCCAACAATTTCCCAACACTCAGCAAATTATGAGCTAAATTAGGAACATATTGCACACCGTAGAGTAGTTTGACATTACCCTGTGATGTTTTGATTGCAATTGTATCTTTTCCTTCAACCTTCATCTGCTTGTCATCTCTAAGTCGGACCTCACTTTTCTGAGTTTCATCCAGTTCTTTGAACAGTGACCTTGTTCCGGTCATATGATTTGAGCAGCCACTATCCATGAACCACACTTTATTAAAGTCATTGTTGATTGGAGAATGAGCCATGAAAAAATTACCTTCTTCTGTAACTTTCACAACAAAGTTGGCTCTCCTTGCTTCATCTTTCCGCTTACTCCAACATTCAACTTCTTCATGGCCAAATTTCTTTCAATATCGACATTGAATATTGCTTTTGGGCTGATGCTGCTCACTAAATTGACTTCTTCCTCTGCCACTACCACGACCTAGGCCATGATGGCCGCCTCTGCCTTTGCCTTGCCCATTAGAGTTTGCTAATTTTCCTTTGTAAGAATTTTCTGCTTTCACTTGGAAAGCCTTCTCCTCCACCTTTTCATAGGACCTAGTAACTCTGACTTCATGGGCTAACAATGAACTCATTAGTTCATCAAAACTATAAGTAGATAGGTCCTTTGACTTTTCTATTGCAGCAACAACATAGTCAAAGTCTTTTATTAAACTTCTTAGGACTTTGCTCACAACAGTTTCATTGCTTATATTTTCACCATATACTTTCATTTCACTAACAAGTCCAGACACTCTGCAGAGAAACTCTTGCACAGATTCTTTTTCTTTCATAGTCAGAGTTTCAAATTCACACCGAAGTGGTTGTAATTTCACAGTAATTACCTTCTTTTCACCCAAAAATTCTTGCTTCAAAATCTTCCATGCCTAATTGGAAGTAGTAGCATCTACAATTCTTGGAAAAATTTCATCATCCAATGTCGATTGGATGAGAAATAGGGCCTTTGAATCTTTCTTGCGAGTCTTTCGTAGTTGTTGGTTAAGTTGAGACGGTGCCGAATCAGGCTTACTGTACCCATTCTCAACCAACTCCCATGGCTCCTGAGACTTAAACATGGTCTTCATCTTGAGACTCCAAAGGTGGTATTTTTCTCCTTTAAAGATTGGAATAAGAGGTTGAGAGGAGGAATTTGTGCTGCTGCTTGCCATGGATTCACTCACAAAAAAAAAAAATTTTTTTGGTGTATTTTGGTGTTTCGCCTGGGTCTTTCGGGTCTCTGTATTTTTGAGGCTAAAAAAAGACTCACACACTCTCTCTCTTACTTTACGCCTTCTCCTAGTGAAAGACCAAACCTAACTTTCTTTGAGGATTTACTTTTTGGTTGTTGAGGGCTGCACGTGCCTTGCTCCCTTAAAGAAGAGCTCTGATACTAATAATTGTTGGGAAGAAGACTAAATATTAAAGAACTCAAACAAAATGAATGAGCCTTTTCTTTACTAGCAAAGCAAAAACACACCCTTTTCATTGAATCAGTATCATACTTAGAGGCATCCTAATGAGAAACTACTCTCCTAAAATCCATCCACTAACACACTAATTTAGGAATAGTGACCCACTACTTCAGATTTTCTCTCAACCAAAAACAGAAAATACTAGCTTAATTTGACCCATTAAACACCAACTAGTTGCTGTCAACAAATTCTAAAAATAAGAAAATAACTAATCACTTCTTTGAAGTATATTTAATCAACAGCGATGCAGTCAGCAAAGGTATGAAATCGGGAGAACCAAAAGGTTGCTTTAAATCACTTTCTTCCCAGACATGAACAGCGAGGGGGCATTTGAGCATGGCCTGAGATATTGTGTCCTGGGCATGGTTGCATATGCTGTAGGACATAGAGAAGCTAGGGATCCTTGTTGAGATGTTATAGGTTGTAGGCAGAGTGTCAACGCAAGCCCACCAATGAAAAATCTTGATTTGGGAAGGAATGTTGCAACTTTAGACAAACCACCACAAATGCCTGTCTTGGGATGATGGTTACTTGAACTATCAAGGGCATCATCAACTAGCATATGGTATGATGAGCGGATGGTGAAAGAGCCTCGTGAATGATAGTGCCAAATTAAATTGTCCGCTAGCTAAGATAAACACAGTGGCATCTTCATAACCAATCTGGCATCACAAGGGAGGAAGATATTTTTAATCCACGACTCACCCCAACAACCACTAGCATGGTCGATTAAGTCACTAACCTTGTAGTTCTCGAACGGTACAGACCGCGGAGTGACAACCTTGAAAGATCTTGGACGAGGTAGTCATCTATCATCAAAAACGCTTAGTGAATGGTCATTACCCAGTAAACAGCGAGGCCTACAGATCACCACACCCCTAGTAACATAAATCAACGCGATGTGAAACTGGGGCGAGTCCCAAGGGTGGCTCTCAAGGTGCTGTCATCTAGAAAATACTTAGCACTTAAGATTCGAGCTATCAGCGACGTATTATCCTTAATAAGCCACCAAATTTGTTTAGCCAATAGAGAGTCGTTGAAAGCTTTTCCATTTCTCGAAACCCAATCCCTTCATCATCTTTGGATTTGCATTGTGAATTGATCCAATGAATTTTACGATCCTCCTGATTGTAACCCCACCAAAAGTGAATAATCGAGGATTGGATATTGGATATTCTAGCGCAACTCCTTCGTGACCTTCAACATGCTTATTTTGGAGCTTGGGATTGCTTAAGCAACAGCCTTTATTAACGCCTTTCTACCTGCCCATGAAACTAACCTATCCATCCATCTCAACATATGCTTTTTAATGCGATCCACTGGGAACAGTAATAGGTTTTTTGCAAACAACCAATGAAGGTAGGAGATAAAAATATTTATCATGCAATAAAACCTCCCTAATAACCAGGTGAAGCGTGATCTGATTTCTACTCTTATCTATAAACCCCCTTACTAAACGTCACATTAGTCTTGGCTAGGTTAATGATTTAACCTGAGGTTGCCTCATATTTGAAGAGAATGTCCTTGAGAATACCCTCCTCAGCCAAATCAGCCCCGCAGTATCATCTCATCGGCAAAAAGTAGATGGGAGATAATAGGGGCCATTTCACATAATTTGTAACCTCATAGTGAAGCACTTTCAATGTCCTTGCAAAGAAGACCAAACAAACCTTCAGAGCCGAAAAAAGAGAAACGGGGAAAGGAGGTCTCCTTGTCGAATTGCTCTGCTCGGAATAATATGACCATTGAGTTGACCATTAATAAGAAAGGAAAAGGAGGTTGACTTCGCATCTCATGCTACTCATTCTGATCAACATGGCACCGGATAAGAAATTCCACTCAAGTCTATCGAAGCTTTGGACATGTCAAGCTTAATGGCTATGGAACCATTCGAGCAAGAGTCTCCTCCTATAGCATGCATGATTTTGAAAGCAATGAGGATACTATCTGAGATCAAGCATCCTTGAGTAAATGCACCCTGAGTGTTAGAGATAATGGAAGGCAAAACAGGCTTCAAGAGGCTGGCAATGACCTTAGTGACCAACTTGTAGGCGATGTTGCAAAGATTGATTGGATAGAAGTCTGAAATATGTTCAGGCTTTGGCTTTTTGGGAATAAGTGCAACATAGGTGTGATTTAGTTTAGGTGGAATCGGATGCCCATTAAGGATAGCCAATGCAACTACAGAAACGTCATCACTAATAGAGTCTGAAAACTTTTGAAAAAAGAATGGGTTCATTTCATCTGTGCCAGATGCCTTGTGAAGGTGCATGTGTCTCAAAGTAGAGTCAACTCCTCCCGTCCACAAGGGTGACAGATAGAAACATTTATCTTTAGGATGACCCTACATAGTATACAAGATAGTACATCCTCGATACCAGAAGGTTGGGAGGAAGTAAATAAATCACCAAAAAATTACGTAACGATGCCAGTAATGTCTGCATGGTTCGTACAGCACATGCCCATTGAATCCATGAGATTAGTGATTATGTTTTTAGCCCTCGTCATGCTAGTGCTTGAAGGGAACCAACGTATATTGGCATCTCTATGCTTAACATAGTTTAAGCGAGCTCTATGCCACCAAAGAATTTCTTTTGTCTTCCTCCAGTCTCTAAGTTGCTCAAGAATGTGGCGTCTACTAGTGGCATCATGATTTTGCTTTAGTTGGGCCTCAAGCTTGCGAATTTCACTGCCTACATGCCCAAAGGTATCTAAGATCTATTTAATAAGCACCTCCAAACAATTCTCCAGCCAAAGAATTAGGTTGTGAACAGCATCCGGAAGAGCCGTGAGGGTCCAAGCCGATGCAAAAACATCGCTGCAAGAGGGATTAGTGAACCACATATTCTCAAATTTGAAATGCTTATTGCATCGATTTTGTCCATCAACATTGGGATTGCATTTCAGAAGAATGGGGAAGTGATTAGACATATCAAGTTAATATGGGACATATAGGGATTACGAAAGCAAAGGACCCATCTCTATCAGCGTAGAAGCGATCCAACCTTTCTTGGACCACAAAACCATTCTCCTAATAGTTGTCCTAAGTGTAATTGTAACCAGAATAGCTAAGATCATAAAGCCTATTATCAATAAAAGAATCTTTGAAGCTATCAGTAGTAGACTAAGGTTTTGGGGGTCAGTATGTCTTCTCGCTATGGAAAACAATTTTCATTAAGATCAGCCCCGACAAGCCAAGGGAGAGTGGAGTAGGATTTCAAGTCAGTGATGAGCTCACCATTTTTCCATTTTTATTGCCTTTCGAGCTAGCCATATGTGCCACTAAAATGCCAAACAATATCATCTTCCTTCCATTGAACAGTGACATCAATATGCTGCAAGGAGCAGGAAAGAAAATCAACACTTACCCCTTTGTTCCAAAGCAAACCCCTTAGCATCAACAAATATACTATGGAGATTACCAAACTCACCCAGAAGGTCTTCCCTTTCGGATTTTCTTTTTTTGGTCTTAGAAAGAAAGACCAATTTAGGCTCGAGTCTTCGTAGAAGTCCACAAAGATTAGAAACTGCCTGGGTCGCTCCTAGACCCCGATAGTTTAGGCAAAGGAGACTCATTGTGTGTGCAGTGCTGCTCAGCAATCTCCACCAGAATAGTAGAAGATGTTGATTCATCCTGGCTGTGCTCAATGATTTTGGCTTTACGATCCCCATCTTTGGGGAGATGAACATCATCTTATTTGTGTTTGTGACCACAGTAGCTTCGCCCTCAATAATCATGTTGGAAGCTCCCTCGACAATGACCACCCCTACCCGCCCACTCTTCTTCTCAAAAGCAGGATTATCAAAAATAAGTTTAGTTCGAATCTTAGGTTGGGCCTTAGACTTATGGAAAGCTATGAAGAGTTTTTTTCCCCCTTCTATGTGTTCGGATGCTACATTACGCCTACGAGATTTTAGGACGGAAGCATGAAGCCAGACGTCATATTGGAGATTAGGGTCTCCTTCCACAGCTTCCACGATCTCACTACCATTTGGAACACGACCAAGCATACCATAGCAGTAACAAAAATATGAGAGTTTAACATATTTCAACCAAATCCATAGTGGTTTTCCAGCAACCATGATGTTAATCCCTCATCTAAGTGGCTTAGAAATATCAATATCCACCCTAAAACACAAAGCTTTGTCCACCCCCGTCATAGTTGCCTGATCACAAGTGACCAGTTCTCCAACACTAGAAGCTGGGACACGAGCAAATAAGGTTGTTTATTTCTTACCAAGGATATTGTAAGCCTTGACCCACAAGCATGCAGTTATGAATTCTACTTTAGAGGGAGTCTCTAACCCCATCATCTGCGTTACAAGTATAAGATGTCCATCAGGCCCAAGGACCTTCAATCAAGACGTAATCTTTATCGGCATGCCTCAAAAACTGGAATATAAAAAGATTGGTATCCAAGTCTCGAATGATTAGGCTTTTAGTTGACTTTCATACATTACATAATACCATTTTCATGGCTCTTGCATTAAAGGAAACTTCAGTATGAAAATGTCCGCGCAAACACAGGGCCATCTACTCGCTCTTAGCATTATCTTCCTCTTCATCGACAATGATCACCTTTTCTTCATCTGCTGTTAGCGTGAGATTTTGTCACACCTCTTTGAGTCCAGCAGCCATCTCCAATGAGTTTAGGGTAGGGCTCAAGTAAGGAATGCACCCAAAACCCTAGTAGAGAAACCCAAGATACCAAATGGAAAATGAGACCAAAGAGCGAGGATAGCACCAACCAAAAACGACAATGAGCCCACAAACACTTGTGGGAAGCATAAGCAACCGCAGCCTTACCAAAAGAAGGCAAAAAAAACTCACACAAAACTAGGGTTAGGGTTTCCTAGTTTTGGAGAGAGAGAGTTAAGCTAGAAGCTCTTAGAAGCCAAAGTAGTGTAATAAAACACTCATGATCATATGCAATTTTTTGAGTCAAATGAATTTAGGTATTCGGATTAGGGCTGGCGAAATTCGGGTTCGGGTCGGACAAATCAGACAATGTCAAAATTCAGATAAGAAATTGATGTCCAATGCCCAGTTTTTTCCGGGTCCGATAATTCGGATAAGACTAAATTCGGGTCAAAACCGGATTCGGACAATAGAAATATAAAAAACGGTGTGTCTAAATTCAAAATTTGGACGAAAAATTAATGACCGTACCCCTTTTTTCGGGTTGGACAAAATCGGGTATTCGGGTCGGACAACTTTTTGCTAGCTCTAATTCGGATCAAACAAAATTCTATCAACCCTAGTTGAAGTTCTATCATTTTACCGTCCTCTAATTCTTGCTATTTTTTAAAATCCTTTCAATATTCTAACATTTATAACTGATTCCAACTCCTTTTTAATGTTTTCTAATTTCTTCCCATTCATACTAATTTTTTCAAACTTCTTCAAGCTCCTACTACTTCGTTCAATTCTTTTCAACCTCTTCTAATTGCTTAAAAATTTCCACTTTTGACTCTTTTTCATTCTATCAACTGAAAAGAACATACCTTGCAAATGCCATGTTTGATATGGTGGAACATAATTTGCCGTTAGTTAGTAGAAGAAAATTGATAAAAATTTTCCGAACCGCTGCATCGGATTATATTGTGCCGACCACCGAACTCGACTAGCTCGATTGAAGCTCGGCCAAATTTAAGTCAAACCTAGCTGTAACCTAGATCTACTGAGCCTAAGTCGTTCATTTCCCATGGCTTGGTTCAGCTGCAGTGCTCTATTTCCCCATGTTTGAAGTATGCCACTTTTGCTTGATTTCAATCTATCCCAACCATTGTTTTCCGAACTCATGGCTAAACCCAAAATTCCAATTTTAAGTTTAGTATTAAATTGGGAATATTTTTTCAGTGGAGCTCCAACTTACCACTATCGATTCGGGCCTCATAGAATAATGGATGTAAACAAAAACCACACCCATCCGTTAAAATGGGTTGGATTGCCTATATGTCTCATCTATACAGAGCAGGCGCTATTGTTAAGAGATTGGCAAAAATATTGTTCCGATAAATGGCCCTTCTATAGAGTTTATCAATATTATTAGCGAAAATCCTATTATACTTTGTCTAAAGTCAACTCGATTACACCCTATATACATCAATATAAATTATCATAATCTAAATCGTCCATTGATGCCCAGAAAAATTATTTTTTTAAAAAAAAAAAAAAAACTCTTCAGCTCAAGCAATCAACCAGGAAGCTGATATCAACTACGAAAATATAACCGTCAATAAACTAACGTTCCACAATCAGTTTTGCCTGTTGTGAGGAACTAGCATTTTCAAGGAATTCTCGCAACCCCGGCTCCCGATGTGAGTACCTCGGATAATTTATTTGTTAAGTATTTAACTATTTAAGATTTTTACTTTTAGGTATTGATCTTTTTTATCAAAATTTTAGGTGAATTAATTTTTTAATTCAACGTTTAAATGAGCCCATTAACATTGATAAAAAAAATACAACGTAATTTTCTTTAATTGATTAAATATCTCCTTCCAAACATAATTTAAATGTAGACATGCCTAACTTATACCCTATAATTTTTGATGATAGAATCCAAACAATTTATGCAATTTTCTCGTACCCCACCAAAGAGAATCTCTTCCTCTCTCTCAACTAAATCAAATCCCTGATTCCGCCCCAAGTAGAGCCCAATATCCTGCCTGGATCCCATATATCCCTCTTGTCTAAATCGATGATTACACTACAATTTATCTATCCCACTAATTATGATGCTTACGAGCCGAATATGCAAAATCAAGCAATCAAGTGTATATGTCGTTGAGAGAATGTAAAAAATAATTGAAGACAAGTGTAGTAACTTTCTTCAAATGTGCTTCACAACATTTATCAATACAATTGTGAGATATCCGTTATGCAGTTATGCCAATTAATCGAGTCTATCGCACGGATGAGCATAATTGAGACCAAAGTTACCTCACTTAATTGGAAATTTTGTTCTTCAGTAGACAGACATGAAGAAAAAGAGGAACGATCTTTCTCTTTAGTTGGGACGAAATATTGCAAGAATTATTTGATTTCTACTACAAAAATTTTACACATTACACATGACTACATTTAATTTAAGGAAGTTTGTATCAAGATATTTAAAGACATTAAGGAAAGTTCTATTGCACTTTTCAACACTATTAGTTAACTCGTATAAAGCTAACCTTAAGAGCTAACGTAAATTTTTGATCAAAAACATTAACAACTGAAAGTAAAAAATCCTAAATAGTTCAAACACTAAACAATTAAGGCCCTGTTTGGCAAAATTAGCTACTTAGATAGCGAATAGTAATTTAGATAGCAGATAGCTATTAGATAGCAAATAGCATTTTTAATAACTGTTAGCGGATAACTATTTAGATGAACGGTTGAAACTAATTTGTTCGATAAACTTAACTGTTAGACTAGCTAATTAATATAAATTGACATAAAATGATATAGATAATTTCCAAAGATAAAATTTTTAACGGATATTTTTTGGCCTAAAAAAATATGAAATGCTACTATTTAAATGTTAAACGTTAAACGTTAATACTATTAGTTTTTCAAAAGTACTGCTTAAAACGCTAAACACTAGTTGAAATACTAGTCAAAACACTAGTTATCAAACACTAAAAATTAACTAATTAGTGTATTGACCTAGTCAAAATACGAAACGCTACCTAAAATGCTGTTACTGAACACGGCCTAAATTACACAGCATAATTCCCACAATTAATTATGAGCCCTTTTGGAATGATATCAATGGATTGCCCCCAGGACCACCCGCTAAAATCCCTACCTGGGTAGGCCACCACTGACCAAGGCAGAAAAGGGGCCAGTTGGGCCGCCTTCCCATGATTTAAAAAGCCGAACGAAATTCCGATTAGCTTGCAGTTGCTGATTACCAAAACCCACCAAGACAGCGACCTGAACATTCTTGTTCAATAGACTACCAAAAGAATCAAGTACGGACTATGATCAGACAAACAGACCTGCAACTGTGAGAATTGCTCGACATTACATGAGATCTATCAGCTAGTTACACTCTAATTAACAATACCGAAACTTGGTTCATGCTTACAGTATAGACAATGTTTTGGTGTTTTTCTGTGGACTTCAAGGCCAATTTCCCGTCTGCCTGATAGCCTGTGGGTAGTGGTTCCACGCACATGTGATGCAAGCCGAAGCATCAAACCAAATTGGTCTCATTTTACAGCTATTGCTTGACTGCCAATGAAGACTCAATTCGTTGGATTAGCTTCTCCACCGGCAGTGCCCCTTCCTGGGAATGTCAAGAGTACACAACCCAAAATAAGTTTTATCACTGGGGAGAGTTGAATATAGAATTTGGACATCACTACAGAGAAAAATGGACCATATTTCATAGGAAGAGTATCAAATCTACCCGTTCAATTAAACCATGCTTCCTAGGGAAGGGGAAAGACAACAGTTGAGTTTGAAGATCATGCGGAAGCAACGCAAACTAGTTGCAGCTTTGCCCGAAAATCTCCGCCGAAAAGATAGAAGGGAAAAAGAAAAAGGGCCAGCCAGCAAGATATGTAGGCATAAATATGAGACAGTGGGAAAGAAATCCTCTTACAAAGCGATCACAGGGTTCGCCATCCTTGAATAGGATGAATGTTGGCAATGCCTCAATTCTGTATTTGTCAGCAAGGGTTGGATATTTCTCTGTGTCAATTTTCACTATCTGTACCTTGTCTTTCAAAGCAGCACTTGCTTTATCAAGAATAGGAACCATAAGCTGACAAGGACCACACCTGCAAGCAGATCAGCTTTGATAAAAACTACCTTCGACAGATTAGATACGGATATCATTCGCACATGAAGGTTGAGTATGCCTTGCAATGCAAGAACAGGCTTTCCCATAAATCGACCCAAAATATACAAAAGTAAAGGTGATCACAAACACCACCAAAAGTCTCAATGAAGGGACTCAAAGAGTCTGTCCACAAAATGCCCCCGCCCCCCAGCGGTCGCCCAAAAAAATTGGGGGTTCAAATACAAGTAATCTCACCAAACTAGAAATTATATTCCAGAAAGGGCCATAAAAAAGCCTTTGGAAAGATTTTAAGCCACTACAACTCTTTGAAAGACCATCTAAAATGAGCGACAAGCAAACAGTAGGAGCACCTGAATCAAAAATCAGCTTAATATATAAACCAGACACAAGATCCAGGAAAACAGATAACGCAATGGTAAAAGTAAACCTGTCTCACAAATCAAAGTGCCTCTAGAAATACAGGCTCAAAGGGAGGGGAAACCACTGCTAATAGGCACCAAGTGCCACACCACTGAATATCAAACTGATTGCACTTTGCAGTCCAATAGAATGTCATATGGTTGTGAACCAAGGAATCAGCTGGAAACAATATAACTAAGAGGAATTCATTCTGAAAAACTATGATCCCAATATAACAGTTTGGGGAAGTAGAGAATGACTTAGCTTTGCCATGAGGAGCACAGAGGCTGAATTGAGAAATCCACTGACAAAACCAAGTCTCTTTTATAAAGAGATTTAGTAAAGGCAAAGGAAAGGTCTTAGTAGTGGAGGTTACACAAAAGATATTGCTATAGCACAGCAGCCAAGGTAAATGCGTTATAACTCAATCAAAGACAAAGTGATCCCGAGAGTTCTCTACAGTCACATCTCCCAATACTCAGAAGGAAATATTGTTGGTTAGGCATCAAAGTCATCTCATATGTGCAAAAATTTCAACCAGATAGGCACGTATTTGACATAATTATAGAAAGTGAGGAACCTACCATGTAGCATAGAAGTCAACCAAAACAGGTTTCTCAGCGCTCTTAATCAACTCATCAAAGGATGAAAAGGTCTGGTGCTTAGCTTGGACCTACAGAGTATCAAATAACAAGTGAATGCACATTAAACAATTCATCAACCTTTTTCAAATTTACTGTTTTAAAATTTACAGAAGACTCAAGTCGCATCACTGATTACCGATAAGAAAAAAACAAATAGAGAACAGAAACCATGGTGCCTCGCCCCAGTCTCCCCCCTCTATCACGCAATCAGGTTTCATGAAACCACAAGGAAACCCTTGTTGGGTCATCTCAACAGGCACCACACATTCTGCCACACAAATAGCATGCTTCCTAGCATTTGAAGTAAGCCAACCATAAAAGAATGCTAAAATGTATCACTTCCACAAAATATTTTCCATACCCAAATCCACGATCCACTGAAATATTTTATCATATACTACTAGTTTTTTTCACCCCCAATATGAGGGAAAGATCCTTATCATTAATTTATTTTTTCCTTGGTTAATTGAGAAGTAGATGGCTATTAGTGAGAAGTCCAATGAAAATTAGCGGCATGTCCTTGGACCACAATGCTTCTCTTATCCTTAGAAGCCAACAATAATTTTGGTCATAAAAAGCCAACTAGGTAAGGCTTGACTGTGTGTGGGGAATCAAAGGAAATTCAGCAGTTGCTTGCAAAACGCATAAGGGAGAGGAGGGTGAGAGAGTGATGGAGAAGTGGATGACTAAAACTGTGCGAAATTAGTCTTTCAAACAAGGAGAATTCTTATCCGTTGTTTCTTGAACAGCGGAAATCTAATTGTAGAACATATAATTCTCTCCCTTGTTCAATTTTTTTCCTCAGTTTGGTAAAATGCAGCAACCAGTATCAGCCATGAGGTCTTGATCCCAGGACGTGTGGCTTATAAACCCACTTCGTCAGTGTATATCCCTCGTTTTAGATTTTGTGTTTGAGGGAGCGCGGGTAGATTGCATAACTGTAGAAGTTATACAAAACCCATTACATTTGGAGACCATAGGAGTGACAATACTAGCATGACAAAGTTCCATCTGCAGGAAAAATTTAGACAAAGTATATCGAGATAAGCCATCAACAACTTGAACCAGTATTTTTTTGCTTGGAATCTTGGATCATCAATCACTATAAGAGGTGATCATTTATCTCTGATGACTAGACAAAATTTGCAAACATAGAATTAGAAACACCAATTACAATTCAAAATGTCAAAAATACTATGTTATCATGCTTCCACAGCTCTGAAAATGTCTTATCAGACCATAGATGACTAGATACATGTTCTTTGCCTTCAGGCCTCAGTATTTTGTTACCAGGCATCTTAGTAAGAAAGTGATACTTTTTAAGGATTATGTACTTACACAATTCTCTACCCAAATCTAGCGTTGCATGGATCCAGCACACTCCAGTTTTGTGTTATCTGCTGCTTACTCCCTTCAACCCAAAACAATGTTCCCTCTTAGATGAAAAAGCCTCATTTATGTCTCACAAAAACTAGGATCACAGTTCTACGAGAGACATTTTTTGTGTGACAAGGGAGTACAATTATGATCTCAAATCCTGCCTTATTCCTATGGTATTTCTCTTACAAAAGATTTTAATTTGAAAACAAAAAAAGCAACAAAAGTGTTCACTGGTGGAAGGTAGTGGGAGTTCTTTTCGGCAGAGCGAGGATTGTCTAGCTGAATGCATGGCAAGTGACTGATGTTATCAGGAAGACCAAAGATAATCATCAAATAGCTTTGTAAAGCATTGAATTTTTGAAGAATAGTTATGTCAACATCTTAGCATTCATCACTGCAGTTGATCGCTCAGACTTGATTGGAAGACTAACCAACTTTTGCCTACATCTTGGATGCATTAGAGCACAGTGGCCCCAACAATGCAAACCATCACTCAATCATCATAACCATTAGAAGCAAAAGCAATTGAAGACAGTGTATTGGACTAGGAAAAATTGCTCAGTGATAGTCCAACCTCAAACATTAGTTCTTGAAAATCCAGTTGCTTTTCACTGGAAAATCGTCTATCCTAGTCCAGTAGTCCTAAAGTACAATATTAGGCAGTAACTTCTGGCTGCATCTTAGATGGAAATGGTTAGCAACATTAAAATGTTAATGAGATGACCCCTGATGATGGGACTGGTAAGACTAAAATGTTAACGGCAAACTAATGCATCTAAAAGAAGTGGAGTTTTAACATAATTCTCAATGTCCCAATTACAAAGAAATGCCCAGCAAAGCATATATATCATCTCTAAAGTGACTCCGTGTTGTGATTAAGGAGATATAGTATGCAAGATACACAAAACTAAAACAGAGGGAAAGCACTTATAAGTCAAAGATTCCAGTGGCTATCTTACGTTACATTCAATTGGGAACAAGGGCCGACTTAAGAATGAAACCAACAGTCATATTAGCCATTTTCAAGAAGTTCAGCGTGCCGCATTGTTTAACCTAATGTGATGTCTGGTTGGATGTAATGCAATAACATTGTAATGCAATCAACTTTGTAATGTAATTATCATTAATTAGTTTGTGGTAATTATAATTGCGGGATAACTCTTTTATTACAATACCCTCATACAACCAAATGAGGTAATGAAAATATAATTACAAACTTGTTTACATTACAAGATTGATTACATCTAATCAAACATTACATAAGTGTCAAAGATCACATTATATCAAGGTACTTAAAGAGGTTCGGTCTTAGATATCTTATGTTGATATGCAAAGTCCAGTAACCATTTAAATTGCTATCGTTAATTCAACATTAACACATTGTTGACTCTTGCATTATGCATTATGCGACTAACAACCATAACAACTTCCTCAATTGAAACTCTTCTGAATAGAGTAAGAGAGCGCAATGCAGTCAACTCTGTACATCTGAATGTCGACTCAACCACGGAGATAGCATTTAATTTCGAGGTGCACATTAGCAGAGGCAATTGGCAGATTTGAACACAAAATCGAATTAAACAAATACTTCCTCCAAAGTATCAATTCCAAAACCCTAACAATACCAAAGAACACTTACCTAGCACGAAACTGAATGCATCGCAATGGAAACACAACCAAACAACTGAATAACAACACTAAAACAAATCAAAAATGGCCAAACGTAAAGGAAAATGGCACCAGAAAGTTACCAAAGGAACAACGCCAGCGCGTGTACGAGAGAGAGAGCGTCCATCGCTGATTCGCAGCTGGCGACGGAGGTGCAGAGGGAATTGGACATGGAGAGAAGACAAAGAACACTGGGAGAGCGAAGAAGCAGCGGCTCTTGCTGTACAAACCAGACTTTGGTTCGATGTTAGGGATGAAATTGCCGCTGATGACGCAGAAATCGCCATTGGAGGAGCTCTGAAAGTTGGGGAAAGACCGAGAGAGGGAGACAGAGAGAGAACAAGAAATAAGGCAGAGATTGAGGCAGACGGAGTGAGTGTTCGATGTTCACTTGTTTGGTGGAAACGCAACGCCTATGCGTCTTCGAACGTTTCGGATTTTTATCCGGTCCCTGTTGTTTTCGCCTTTTGTGTTCAAGCGTTCAATCAAAGTCCACAACCCCCCCCCCCCCCCCCGGGGGGACACGGGGCAGCCTCTCCGATGAGAGTATTCCTTATCGGAGACATTTTCTATCATTCAAAAATTTTAGGGTTTTCATAGTTAGTTTGGTCTTTGTTTGGTCATAACTTATTCTCATGAAGATTTCGAGGAAAAAAAGGAGGAAAATACTTTATGAAATTTTTTTTTATCATTATTAAACAAAAGTGGTAGAACACGATAAGAGTTAGAAACAACTTCTTATTTCATAAGAGTCGAGTAACCTTTATTTCAGCTAGATTGGCAAATGTAAGCAACTCTATTTGATTCAGGCTGGAAGCTAAAGTTTGAGCATTGTACAAGAGAAGCTAACAAAGCTCCTAAATGACTTGTAAACAGATGAGTGAGATAAGATTTGAGTCTAGTTGTGTTTCACTCCCCTTCCTATGAGCCTAATAGGATTTTTTTTGAAGATTATATAGGCTATGTTGTTCCTGGAGTGGTTAATGTTAGGGCTAGGGGCTTAATCCCCTCTTTAGCAGCCACCAAAAAAAAAAAAGTAGTCGAAATAATGACCTCACCTAACCCTCCTCCTCAAAGTCTAGCCTAAATAGTTCGCGAAACCCTTCAAGCACCGACTTTAATCTTTCCTCTCTCGGCTCTCCACATTTTAAAGAACGTGGCTTTACTTTCTCCTCTTGTCCCCTATTTTTCTAGCTTTTGTTGCAAGGTCTAAAACACAATGTATTGGATGATAATGATAGAGCAAATGCAACTGGGAGGCACCTAAATCCCAAGGTAAAAACGTTAAGTGTTGAAGATTAAAGAGTTAAGAAAAGAAGGAAAGCCTCATTAAAGTTAGCAACCTTTCATTTCAGGATATATTCACAAAGTTCTTATCTAAGGTTATTGATGTCAAAGTTTATGATCAGAAAAGAAGCTTACTCAGGTGCAACAATGACCTATGAACTTTATTGCTTAATTTTTCATCAGTGAAAATATGGTTAATCTCACAATGTTTTCAAGTTTCATTCCTAACCTGCTCCCCTTCCCCCAACCCCCCATTCCAACCCCAAATTAAACCTGATCAAATTGAGGATTGGATGGGTTTAGAGTTAGGTCATGAGGGTGGGCAAGTAGGGTTTTCTCAACTCCAACCCTACCCAACCTGACCCTCATCGGGTCGGCATACTCGTAACCTTGACCATGAACCTAACCCTATGGATACCCTCGAGTCATCGGGTCAGATCTGACTCTCAAACATTCCTTATGTAGATAATAGAATTTTTCACTAAGTTTCATTTTTATTATGAAATTCAACACTAAACATCGTACTAAACAAAAGGTCAAACGATAATATAATAGCTCCAATAAAATTTATTGCAATGACAAACATTCTAATGCGTAATTTGGTGATTAGAATGACTAATTCACTATAACAACTACTCCAAACATCAGAGAGGAAGTCTTAGAAGGTTAAGAACCAGTGAGATTTGGAGGGGTGAATTGGGGGGGAAGCTAAGAGGAGGCGACAAAGTAGAGAGCAAAAAGACATATTTTGCTTTGATAAATTTTAATTTTGTTAAAAAAGTGAGTTAGCATGTCGTGTCAGAGGCTCAAAACATCTACCCAAATTTGACCCTTTTCAAAGCCGAGTCTCCTCAATTTGAGAGTCATGACAGATCGTAAACAAAAAAAATCGACCCTGATTCTCATTTTTTCAAGGTCGAGTCCGGGCCCAAGCTTGTTGATCAGGCATAGCCCAAATATAAGAAATGAATCCATTCATTTTTTGCTTACCAAAAAGGGTCTGAGTATTTGATGTATTATGAGTCATTGTTCATATATATTAGGTTACACTAATTTCACCTATATATTTTTGAATCACAATGCCATTATCACCTTCGATGTATAGATATTTAATGATAACATACGTTCATAGCCACGAGAAGACCATGTTGTGAATCCATTCATTTTTGCTTACCAAAAAGGGTCTGAGTATTTGATGTATTATGAGTCATTGTTCGTATATATTAGGTTACCCTAATTTCGCCTATATATTTTTGAATCACAATGTCATTATCACCTTCGATGTATAGATATTTAATAATAACATATGCTCATAGCCACGAGAAGACCATGTTGTATAGTCATACCTTCGTCATCAAAATTGCAACAACTCTCAAATAAAATGCATAGGCAAAGGACACAATGATTGTTTATATGTGATGCAAAGACTTACAATAAACCCCCCCCAAAAAAAAAAACGTGTGTTCTTTGTTATATGGAGTATCTATATGATAAGAAATGCGGTATTTTTTGTATTCGATGTTGACTAATCAACATGTCATATCTTTTCAACATATGAACGTTGTAAAAATATGACCAATATATTTAATTTCAAAGTAACATTATGTAAATTGCATCATGAAGCAGAAGAAGAAAGGGGGAAAAAAAAAAGAATAGACATGAAGGGTCCACACGTGAAAGTTCATATAATTCTTGTTTATATCTATAAAAGAAATGTTACATAAAAAAAGAGAAATGTTGGACAAATGGCCAACAAAACTTTACAAGACAAAGGGGTGCAAATTTTTATGATGATTTTTTCAGAAAAATATAAGTTCTCTGATGAATTAGCAGCGTCACATATACTCCCTCTGTTCAAGAAATGCATCCCTTTTATGTCTTAAAATAAGTTCATTTTTACTTACATGAACATCAAAATTCTTCTCCTTTTCCCCCTTTTTTTTGGAAGGTATGATTGCATTACTTCCCAATTTAGCGTAAAATACAACAAGCAGGGCATGTCCTGATCTCTAAGCCCTGAACACTTAGCACCCATAGGGTTGGACCTTTCTCTATACACATACATATGTTTAAATATACACATACAAATGCATATATATATATATATATGTGTATATATATATATCATATATATCTTATGTGTATATATTATATAATATATATCTATATATTATATAATATATATTATATATCTATATCTATATATGTGGGCACGCATGCATTATATATGTGTTTACAACTATATATATATATACTATATATATATACACACACACACACAATGCGCGCGCGCGCACACACAACACACCACACATATATATTTATATATAGATACACACACACAAACACATGCCATAACATACATATACATAAATATACCATATATATATACATTGCATTGATATATGTGTATAAATATATGCATGTATGTATTTATATCTACTACATATATATATCTATATATTATATGATATATATATATATATATATATATATATATAGCTATATATATATATATATATATATATATATATATATATATATATATATATATATATATATATATATATATAGTTTATGC
>JAKOGI010001518.1:188905-223918 GCA_029747015.1 Carnegiea gigantea
ATATGTATATGTCTATAAATACGCATATATATATATATATATATATATATATATATATATGTGTGTGTGTGTGTGTGTGTGTGTGTGTATATGGTTTTGTCTCTTAAAGCCATGTAAATTGGAGCATTAATACCTTTCTTTAAAAGAGGTTTAATGGCTACTTGTACTAAACCAATATGCATAAATCTATATTTGGCTTTCAAATGACTATCGATAGAATATTGCTTAATCATATCGATAGTTTGTAGGTCATTTTATAAACTTATGACTTCTTCATGAGTTTTGCAAGAATAGGCTTTGATAAAATCAAAGGTACCAATTTTGTAAATTGTGTCTATCTCTATTCTAGGTAAGTTCCAATTGGCATAATTGTCTGGGGACGGTGCCCTAAAGATTGGACCTGTTCTTTGTTCATTTAAGTTAACTATGTCGCTATGGCTGCTATCAGCCCTTAAAGATAACATCCTTCTTAACCTAGACGCCATGATACTAATGCATGACCTAATTCTAAATGCAGACACATGCTAATGACGGGACCACCAACTGGGACCACCTTCCACGGCTGACCAACAGTATCACAGGCTGACCAACGCCACTTAACACCACCATTATACACAGCTCTATGCAAACAGAACCTCGGGCATGGATTATGATCACTTAATCTAAATGCAGAAGTTTGTTTTCCCCTTGGCTCCGATACCAAGAAGAGCAGGATCGAAAACTCAAACTGAACTTTTATTGAACAGCTTAAATTTGTACAGGAATTTGTAATTTTACAGAACTTACTTTTGTAACAGAGGAAGAGGAATTGTAGTGGAACTGAAGAATCTAGAGAGAGAGAGAAGAGAAAAAACTAGAATTGCTAGAAAGCTTGAGAGATTACAAGAGAATCTGTAATTCGCTCTCTAATTCGCTCTCTAATTCGCTCTGCCTTCTTCTTTGATTGAGCTCCTCTTAAATAGAGGGATGAGAGTGCCCTCCATAATTGTCATTTTGTTTGTATTTCAAAAGTAGATGCTCTTTGTCGGCCATCATGCACCGAAAGGTGCGTCCTCTTTTGAAAAGTAGATTCCTTTTGTCTTGAATACGTAATGATAGATGAGTCATCATTCTTATCATTACACTGTTTGCTTTTATGAGTGGAGTGACTGTTGGTGAACAGTGAATTTTGTCGAAAAGTGACCTGTAAAAGAAAAGATTCATTAGTACGAATGGCCTTTACTTTTGCCAAGGGCCAAATGACCCTTGCAGGCTCTTTTGAGTGATTTGGCTTTTGTATTTTGCCAAAGGTCATTTAACCTTTGCCAGCCTTTGTTACATTCATAGCTCATGTGGGTCCTGTGAATCTTGATAATCATCATACTTTTGTGGTTGGGGTTTTGCTGATGCTGCTGCAGAACTAACTGTTTCGTCATCTAAGTCATCTGCTTTGTCAATGATTTTTTGGAGGAAAATTTGCCTCATATGTGGATCATCTTTGAGTAACTCAAGGATCTCCTTTTCCTTTTGAGACAAACCCTTCGAACGGGCCTTGGTAGATGTTGTTAGACTTTCTTTCTTTTGTGGCGTGGAAGGTCCAATACCTGCCTTGGCTTCAAATGTATGTAAATTGTGCAAGGTGAACTTCTTTGTTCGTGTCCTGCAGTAATGTTCAATATTCTCGCTACAACACAGTTTTGTTTTGAATTCATTCCACCACTTAACCTTATGAACTCGAACTAATGATAGGGGAAATGAATTTTTTAGATAATTTTGCAGCCTATATTCCCAACAAAAGATCCAGGCTATATTGAATGTTCTAAAACATTGTACTTCTTTTGTGTAACTCTCAAGGGAGGAGATATTCTTGTCCCAGAATTCCCATCCTCCTTGAGCTTCAATTGGCAGAACTAATAGACTGCATCCAAACCACAACCACCAATAGTAAAACCAAATAGGGAATTGTGTAGGGCAATTGTCATGGAAATTGAAAAACCAAGAATGGGTTTCAGGACGATGTAGAAATGTCCTAAACCAAGCCATTCTGTAATCGTTGTAATCAAAGGTCTGGGGTGTGTAAGGAATGAAAAATTTCTTTTCCTCAAATGGATCTTTCCAATGTTGAGTACTCAGAACGTGTCGAATGATACATTTGGAAAAGAGGATATGGCCAGGATTCATTTTGTCAAAGGTATGAGAGATGTCAATGGAACGAGTATCCACAAGGATTAACTCGTAAAATTATTGAGTTTTTTGGGAATGGTCTGTGGCAAAGTGTTTTTTGCCAAAAGCTTTTTGGACCAGAGGTTTGATTACATCTGGAGAAGGCATTGTTTTGTAATTTGTAAGAAACAAATGTTCAGTATGTCGAACAACATATGCATTGTCAACTGTTTGTTTTATAGGTGGTTTTGCTACGACGGATTTGTATGGCAATGGAGGAAATTGTGTCAATGCTTGAAATTGATTCTGTGTAGGGAGTTGCATGGGGACCTCAAGCTCATAATCTTCAGCTCGTCTGATCCCTTTACCTTTGTCTTTGCGGTTGTTCTTGGAAGAACTCATTTGTTTTCCTGCAAAACAATATTTTTGTCACTCTTTTCTTGCAAGAATTCTCTTGTTAAGAAATCCGGAAGAGAGTTGCTTTCGCCTTTGATAAACTCAATGTCGAAATCAAAAGCAGAAAGAATTGCTTGCCAACGGGCAAAGATTTGTTTTGAAACCAAGTTTTTGACATCCTTTTGTAAAATTTCTTTGGCAGATTTGCAATCAATTCGAAGTAAAATTTTTTTGTAAAATAGATCATCTTAAAATTTGGAAATACACAGTACTACTGATAATATTTCCTTTTTGATAGTAGAATAATTTTGTTGAGGACCGAGCCATAGTTCTGAATGAAACCTAACTAATTGTTCTTGCGAATGAGACTCTAATTTTTGTTTGAGTATGCCTCCATATCCTATGTCAGATGCATCAGTTTCGACGATCATGAATGCAGCTGGGTGAGGGATATTCAGGCATGGTAAAGACTTGACTCTAGTCTTGACTTGTTGAACTATTCCGGTATGCTCTTTTGTCCAAGGGACAGGGTTTTTCCTAAGTCTCTTATACAAAGGTGCACATAAATGTTATAAATTGGGGAAGAAATCAGAGACATAATTCAGGCAACCTAGAAAACATTGCAACTATTTCTTGTCTTTGATTTCATCTGAAAATTTGTCAGCAAATGCAAGGGATCGCATAATTGGTTTAATGGTACCTTGATAAATATCATGACCAAGAAATCGCATTTTTGTTTGAAATAAAACTAGTTTTGATGCAGAAACTGCAAGACCATTTCTTTCGTCAAAATCAGGCTCATAAGGTAAAGAAATGATATGTTTCTTTCTTTCCCAGAATGCATTGGGATGGTCAGAACGTATATGTTTCTTCATGAGGTCTTCAAAATTTTTGATTTTGAGCTGAATAGAAGGATTTTGTAGTCGTTCTTCGATACGAAGATATGAAATTTCCTCTTGTAAATGGCAAATTTGTTTTCTTTTGGCTTGCAGACTATTAATTTGCTTAAAAATTGAAGATGCTTGCAAACTCAAAAATCTCTTTTTG
This sequence comes from Carnegiea gigantea, assembly GCA_029747015.1. NCBI lineage: Eukaryota > Viridiplantae > Streptophyta > Magnoliopsida > Caryophyllales > Cactaceae > Carnegiea > Carnegiea gigantea. The sequence continues at coordinate 192,491 of JAKOGI010001518.1, forward strand.
GTGAGCAGAAGATAAAAAGGGAAATGAAATAGTGTTGCCCATAATTTTTGTATGGACACCTGTTTCATTAACCATAAAAGGATAAATTTGTGTAAGAAATGGAGTTCCTAAGATTATATCATTAGAAATATTGTCTACGATAAGGAAAATATTTTTAAAACAATAATTGTTGTTTTGAAAACAATAATTGTTGTTTTGAATATAACCTTTGATAAGCTTGGAATGAATATTCAAGGGTTCGCCATTAGCGCTAACTAATCGCTCCCTTGTTCATTCACAAAACTTTGGAGGAACAATTCCTGTCTTAATGCAATTTTGATCTGCTCCACTGTCAATGAGAGCGACTGCATTAATGGAGAAATCGTGAACTACTAGAGTAACAACAGAATACCATTTCTGAAATGTTACTTTGGAAATTGTTTGTGAAAACTGGATTTGTGTTTCTTGAATACTTAAAATAGGTTCAGTTTCAAGAGCTAGAGGTTTTGTTTTAAAGGACTCAAGGAGTGCAAGCTTTGTTTCAATCTCAAGATCTTTGGTTTTAAGACCAGAAACCTCTGTCTTTAGAAAACGAACTTGAGTTTTGAGATCATTAATCTCAGTTTGAAGTTGTTTGGTAGTAATTTGTTGATAAGGATTAGTAATAGGGTATCGATCAAAGATTTGTGTTAATGAAGACGAAGTGGAAGGTCCTAATTCGAATTTAGGAGGCTTTTCTTCTTCTTCCACGATAATACCTTTTAATTTGTCAAGGTATTCTCGTTTTGTTTCCATATCAGGAATTTAGCAAATGAGATCAAGAAGAAATTCTTTTTGTGGTTTACTGGTAATAACGTTTAAGGATAAGATTGGAGATGAGTCATACTCTGAATCTTCACTGGACTCAGCATAGTAATCTTCATCTTGATCAGATCCAGAAACATTTGTTGTCAAAAGGGCTAAGAGTTTTTTCTGCAGCTCGGGCTCTCTAGAAAATAACTCATTAATCTTTTGTTCGGTTTTACATTGGAAAGATTTATGGCCAACCTTTCCACATTTGTAGCAAACTAGAGGCTTTTTCTTCTTTTGGGCTGTTTGCTTCTTTTTGGGAACAGGTTTGGGCTGTTCTTTTTGGACAAATGGTTTGGGCTGTTTTGGAGGGACCCCTCGGAACGTAGGTTTGGGCTTCCCTTTTTGAAGTCGCTTTCTTGTGGTAGAAGGGGCTTCTATTTTGGTGATTCTAAATGCTTCACAGAAGGTGCCCATCTCTTTACGAGATTGCGCCCTTTCTGATCCATATTTGGATTGGATTTTAATCTCGTTACAGAGAGTCAATCCTTCTGATTTGATGATACCAAACAATTGACCAAAGGTTAGGAGGCCAAAAGGAATGTCATTGGTACCAAAGTTTCGACGAAGTTTATTGAGGATTCTTTCCCCAAAGAGTTTGGGTAATCCAGCAATAAATCTTTCCTTCCAGAAGTCTTGGGTGCCATCTTCTCTTTTGAGTACATGGGTTAGAAAGACATCCTTATACCATCGGTAGTCTGCCAGAGTTGGACAACGAAGGTTAATAAGGATAGTTTTGGAGGCCGCTTGTTCTTCTCTAGGGTTGCCGAAGAAATGTAGGGTAATCGTATGGATAAGCATTTCTGCTCCATTTTCTTCTTCAACTTCCACACCATGATTATTGCTGTTTTTGTATTTGTGGTTAAGGATTTTTGTTCTCTCATCATCGGTCAGGAAATTATCCCACCAAGATTTCAACTGTCCAGCAAATCCTACCACTAAGGTTGTAGCAGCTTGGGAGTTGGTAAGTTTACGGGCTTTGTAGGCTGACAATGCCATGGTCATTTCTTGTAGGGTACAAAGGATCTCATGTTTCGATTTGCCATCTATGTTCCATTGGTGGACTGCGTCACCACTGAATTGGGAGGTTGTAAAACTACCTCTCTCTTCATATTGGATATCAGGGGGTGTAGGCCTTGGATAGTAGTTTCGGGTACTACCAGTAGTCCAATTCCTAATTTTATTTATGGCAGATGGTGAGGGCTCATCGAAGGTTTCTTCTATAACATTCAATGCTTCCTCATATGCTGGCGTTCCATGTTTGCAATCCATTCCTTTTTGGATTTCTTCTCTTAGGTTTCTGTGTATTTGTTTAAACCAGGTACGTAAAGAAGCATTTCTGCTGGAATAGTAGTCTTCTTTAATTGTTTCCCAGTTAATGGTAAAGCCAGGTGTGGTAAGAACATTAATGGCTGCTCCTATTCCAGAAGAAGTTGGAGAAGGAGGATCAATAACGGGTTCAGGAATTGGGTCCCGAAATCGATATCTTTAAGAATTGTCTAAAGGTTCAGATCTAGTAGAGGAGAAGTTAGAAAAAGAACATCTAAAGTTTGAAGGACCAGGGATAGAAGGGTCTTCCCTGATAGAGTGTGATCTGAATTTCAGAATCACTCTACCATCTGGTTCTTCAACTATTTGTTCGATTTCTCGACGTTCGATTTGTGTGGGTTGCTGAGGTTCTTGCAACTCGATCTCATCGGGAAGAGTAATTTCATCCCATTTGAGTAATTTTGGAGTGAAGACTGTTGGCTTTTCGTCTTCGATTTGGAGTAGAATTGTTTCCTGAGAATTGAAGGAAGAGGGTTAAGAAACCTTGTATTCAAATTTGTAAACATGAGTCGAAAATAAACTCGATACATGACAACGAAATTTTTGAAGTCTAGAAACTCGTTACCTTGGATGTGGACATCAAGTTTAAGAGCTTCTGTTGTCATAGAACATGTTAGATCAACCATAAAATCAGGATAACAATTGAAAAATATAGGACCTTTGCAAATATTTGTTTGGATAACAGCTAATAATGAACATTTGTATTTTTTCAATCTTTTGTCTCTTAAAGCCATGTAAATTGGAGCATTAATACCTTTCTTTAAAAGCGGTTTAATGGATTCTTGTACTAAACCAATATGTATTAATCTATATTTGGCTTTCAAATGACTATCGACAGAATATTGCTTAATCATATCGATGGTTTGTAGGCCATTTTGTAAACTTATGACTTCTTTATAAGTTTTACAAGAATAGGCTTTGATAAAATCAAAGGTGCCAATTTTGTAAATTGTGTCTATCTCTATTCTAGGTAAGTTCCAATTGGCATAATTGTCTGGGGACGGTGCCCTAAAGATTGGACCTGTTCTTTGTTCATTTGAGTTAACTATGTCACTATGGCTGCCATCAGCCCTTAAGGATAACATCCTTCTTAACCTAGACGCCATAATACTAATGCATGACCTAATTCTAAATGCAGACAGATGCTAATGACGGGAACACCAACTGGGACCACCTTCCATAGCTGACCAACAGTATCACAGGCTGACTAACGCCACTTAACACCACCGTTATGTAAGGCTCTATGCAAACAGAACCTCGGGCATAGATTATGATCACTTAATCTAAATGCAGAAGTTTGTTTTCCCCTAGGCTCTGATACCAGGAAGAGCAGGATCGAAAACTCAAACTGAACTTTTATTGAACAGCTTAAATTTGTACAGGAATTTGTAAATTTACAGAACTTACTTTTGTAACAGAGGAAGAGGAACTGTAGTGGAACTGAAGAATCTAGAGAGAGAGAGAAAAGAAAAACTAGAATTGTTAGAAAGCTTGAGAGATTACAAGAGAAGGTGTAATTCGCTCTGTAATTCGCTCTGCCTTCTTCTTTGATTGAGCTCCTCTTAAATAGAGGGAGAAGAGTGCCCTCTATAATTGTCATTTTGTTTGTATTTCAAAAGTAGATGCTCTTTGTCAGCCATCATGCACCGAAAGGTGTGTCTTCTTTTGAAAAGTAGATTCCTTTTGTCTTGAGCACGTAATGATAGATGAGTCATCATTCTTATCATTACACTGTTTGCTTTTGTGAGTGGAGTGACCGTTGGTGAACAGTGAATTGTGTCGAAAAGTGACCTGCAAAAGAAAAGATTCGTTAATACGAATGGCCTTTGCTTTTGCCAAGGGCCAAATGACCCTTGCGGGCTCTTTTGAGTGATTTGGCTTTTGTATTTTGCCAAAGGCCATTTAACCTTTGCCAGCCTTTGTTACATTCACAGCTCATATGGGTCCTGTAAATCTTGATAATCATCATGCTTTTGTGGTCGGGGTTTTGCTGATGATGCTGCAGAACTAACTGTTTCGTCATCTGAGTCATCTGCTTTATCAATGATTTTTTGGAGGAAAATTTGCCTCATATGTGGATCATCTTTGAGCAACTCAAGGATCTCCTTTTCCTTTTGAGACAAACCCTTCGAAAGGGCCTTGGTAGATGTTGTCGGACTTTCTTTCTTTTGTGGCGTAGAAGGTCCAATACCTGCCTTGGCTTCAAATGTATGTAAATTGTGCAAGGTGAACTTCTTTGTTCGTGTCCTGCAATAATGTTCAACATTCTCGCTGCAACACAGTTTTGTTTTGAATTCATTCCACCACTTAACCTTATAAACTCGAACTAATGACAGGGGAAATGAATTTTTTGGATAATTTTGCAGCCTTTAGTCCCAACAAAAGATCCAGGCTATGTTGAATGTTCTAAAAAATTGTACTTCTTTTGTGTAAGTCTCAAGGGAGGAGGCATTCTTATCCCAGAATTCCCATCCTCCTTGAGCTTCAATTGGCAGAACTGATAGACTGCATCCAAACCACGTCCATCAGTAGTAAAACCAACTAGGGAATTGTGTAGGGCAATTGTCATGGAAATTGAAAAACCAAGAATAGGTTTCAGGACGATGAAGAAATGTCCGAAACCAAGCCATTCTGTAATCATTGTAATCAAAGGTTTAGGGAGTGTAGGGAATGGAGAATTTTTTTTCTTCAAATGGATCTTTCCATTGTTGAGTACTCAGAACTTGTCGAATAATACACTTGAAAAAGAGGATATGGCCAGGATTCATTTTGTCAAAGGTATGAGATATGTCAATGGAACGAGTATCCACAAGGATTAACTCGTAAAATTGTTAGGTCTTTTGGGAATGATCTGTGGCAAAGTGCTTTTTGCCAAAGGCCCTTTGAACTAGAGGTTTAATTACAACTGGGGAAGGTATTGTTTTGTAATTTGTGAGAAACAAATGTTCAGTATGTCGAACAACATAAGCATCGTCAACTGTTGGTTTTGTAGGTGGTTTTACTACGATTGATTTGTATGGTAATGGAGGAAATTGTGTCAGTGCTTGAAATTGATTTTGTGTAGGGAGATGCACGGGAACTTCAAGCTGATAATCTTCAGCTCGTCTGATCCCTTTTCCTTTATTTTTGCGAATGTTCTTGGAAGAATTCATCTGTAAAACAGTATTTTTGTCACTCTTTTCTTACAAGAATTCTCTTGTTACGAAATCTAGAAGAGAGTTGCTTTCAATGTCAAAATCAAAAGCAGAAAGAATTGTTTGCCAACGGGCAAAGATTTGTTTTGAAACCAAATTTTTAACATCCTCTTGTAAAATTTCTTTGGCAGATTTGCAATCAATACGAAGTCGGCAACTTTTAATTTTTTGTAAAATAGAAATCATAGCTTGAACCTTTTTGGAATACGACTCGATGTACTACTGATAGGAATAATTTCCATATTTTGAATCAGTAATGGATAATAGTCATTTCTCAGTATGAGACCGCTCGCAAGAAACGATAGTTAGGTTCTTATCTATCCTATGCGAGGGGGGCAAAAAAAAAAGCTGAGCCATAGTTCCTGAATGAAACCTAACTAATGTTCTTGCAAATTGAGACTCTAATTTTTGGTTTGGTCTGCCTCCATACTCTATGTCAGATGCATCAGTTTCGACGATCATGAATGCAGCTGGGTGAGGGATATTCAGGCATGGTAAAGACTTGACTCTAGTCTTGACTTGTTGAACTATTCCGGTATGCTCTTTTGTCCAAGGGACAGGGTTTTTCCTAAGTCTCTTATACAAAGGTGCACATAAATGTTATAAATTGGGGAAGAAATCAGAGACATAATTCAGGCAACCTAGAAAACATTGCAACTATTTCTTGTCTTTGATTTCATCTGAAAATTTGTCAGCAAATGCAAGGGATCGCATAATTGGTTTAATGGTACCTTGATAAATATCATGACCAAGAAATCGCATTTTTGTTTGAAATAAAACTAGTTTTGATGCAGAAACTGCAAGACCATTTCTTTCGTCAAAATCAGGCTCATAAGGTAAAGAAATGATATGTTTCTTTCTTTCCCAGAATGCATTGGGATGGTCAGAACGTATATGTTTCTTCATGAGGTCTTCAAAATTTTTGATTTTGAGCTGAATAGAAGGATTTTGTAGTCGTTCTTCGATACGAAGATATGAAATTTCCTCTTGTAAATGGCAAATTTGTTTTCTTTTGGCTTGCAGACTATTAATTTGCTTAAAAATTGAAGATGCTTGCAAACTCAAAAATCTCTTTTTGGTGAGCAGAAGATAAAAAGGGAAATGAAATAGTGTTGCCCATAATTTTTGTATGGACACCTGTTTCATTAAACGTAAAAGGATAAATTTATGTAAGAAATGGAGTTCCTAAAATTATATCATTAGAAATATTATCTACGATAAGGAAAATATTTTTAAAACAATAATTGTTGTTTGTGCCAAACAATAATTGTTGTTTTGAATAGAACCTTGTGAATAAGCTTGGAATGAAATTCAAGGGGTTCGCCATTAGCGCGAAACTAATCGCTCCCCTTTTGTTCAATTCACTAAAACTTTGGAGGAACAATTCCTGTCTTAATGCATTTGATCCTGCGCCAACTGTCAATGAGAAGCGAACTGTTGCACATTAATGACTCAAAATCATTAACTACCAGAGTAACTACTGAATACCATTTTTGAAATGTTACTTTGGAAATTGTTTGTAAAAACTGAGTTTGTGGAATCTGTGTTTCTTGAATACCTGAAATAGGTTCTGTTTCAAGAGTTAAAGGTTTTGTTTTAAAGGACTCAAGGAGTGCAAGCTTTGTTTCAATCTCAAGATCTTTTGTTTTAAGACCAGAAACTTCTGTCTTAAGGAAACGAACTTGAATTTTCAGATCATTAATCTCAGTTTGAAGTTGTTTGGTAGTGATTTGTTGATAAGGATTTGTAATAGGGTATCAATCAAAGATTTGTGTTAATGAAGACGAAGTGGAAGGCCCTAATTCGAATTTAGGAGGCTTCTATTCTTCTTCAAGGATAATACCCTTTAATTTGTCAAGGTATTCTCGCTTTGTTTCTATATCAGGAATTTGGCAAATGAGATCTAGAAGAAATTCCTTTTGTGGTTTACTGGTAATAACGTTTAAGGATAAGATGGGAGATAATTCATCCTCCGAATCCTCACTGAACTCAGCATAGTAATCTTCATCTTGATCAGATCCAGAAACGTTTGTTGCCAAAAGGGCTAAGAGTTTTTTTCTGTGCCTCAGGCTCTCCAGAAAATAACTCATTAATCTTTTGTTTAGTGTTGCATTGGAAAGATTTATGGCCAACCTTTCCACATTTGTAGCAAACTATAGGCTTTTGCTTCTTTTGGGTCGTGTGCTTCTTTTTGGGAACAGGTTTGGGATGTTCTTTTTTGACAAATAGTTTGGGCTGTTTTGGAGGGACCCTTCGGAACGTAGGTTTGGGCTTTCTTTTTTGAAGTCGCTTTCTTGTGGTAGAAGGGGCTTCTATTTTGGTGATTCCAAATGCTTCACAGAAGGTGCCCATCTCTTTACGAGATTACGTCCTTTCTGATCCATATTTGGATTGGATTTTAATCTTGTCACAGAGAGTCAATCCTTCTGATTTGATGATACCAAACAATTGACCAAAGGTTAGGAGGCCAAAAGGAATGTCATTGGTACCAAAGTTTCGACGAAGTTTATTGAGGATTCTTTCCCCAAAGAGTTTGGGTAATCCAGCAATAAATCTTTCCTTCCAGAAGTCTTGGGTGCCATCTTCTCTTTTGAGTACATGGGTTAGAAAGACATCCTTATACCATCGGTAGTCTGCCAGAGTTGGACAACGAAGGTTAATAAGGATAGTTTTGGAGGCCGCTTGTTCTTCTCTAGGGTTGCCGAAGAAATGTAGGGTAATCGTATGGATAAGCATTTCTGCTCCATTTTCTTCTTCAACTTCCACACCATGATTATTGCTGTTTTTGTATTTGTGGTTAAGGATTTTTGTTCTCTCATCATCGGTCAGGAAATTATCCCACCAAGATTTCAACTGTCCAGCAAATCCTACCACTAAGGTTGTAGCAGCTTGGGAGTTGGTAAGTTTACGGGCTTTGTAGGCTGACAATGCCATGGTCATTTCTTGTAGGGTACAAAGGATCTCATGTTTCGATTTGCCATCTATGTTCCATTGGTGGACTGCGTCACCACTGAATTGGGAGGTTGTAAAACTACCTCTCTCTTCATATTGGATATCAGGGGGTGTAGGCCTTGGATAGTAGTTTCGGGTACTACCAGTAGTCCAATTCCTAATTTTATTTATGGCAGATGGTGAGGGCTCATCGAAGGTTTCTTCTATAACATTCAATGCTTCCTCATATGCTGGCGTTCCATGTTTGCAATCCATTCCTTTTTGGATTTCTTCTCTTAGGTTTCTGTGTATTTGTTTAAACCAGGTACGTAAAGAAGCATTTCTGCTGGAATAGTAGTCTTCTTTAATTGTTTCCCAGTTAATGGTAAAGCCAGGTGTGGTAAGAACATTAATGGCTGCTCCTATTCCAGAAGAAGTTGGAGAAGGAGGATCAATAACGGGTTCAGGAATTGGGTCCCGAAATCGATATCTTTAAGAATTGTCTAAAGGTTCAGATCTAGTAGAGGAGAAGTTAGAAAAAGAACATCTAAAGTTTGAAGGACCAGGGATAGAAGGGTCTTCCCTGATAGAGTGTGATCTGAATTTCAGAATCACTCTACCATCTGGTTCTTCAACTATTTGTTCGATTTCTCGACGTTCGATTTGTGTGGGTTGCTGAGGTTCTTGCAACTCGATCTCATCGGGAAGAGTAATTTCATCCCATTTGAGTAATTTTGGAGTGAAGACTGTTGGCTTTTCGTCTTCGATTTGGAGTAGAATTGTTTCCTGAGAATTGAAGGAAGAGGGTTAAGAAACCTTGTATTCAAATTTGTAAACATGAGTCGAAAATAAACTCGATACATGACAACGAAATTTTTGAAGTCTAGAAACTCGTTACCTTGGATGTGGACATCAAGTTTAAGAGCTTCTGTTGTCATAGAACATGTTAGATCAACCATAAAATCAGGATAACAATTGAAAAATATAGGACCTTTGCAAATATTTGTTTGGATAACAGCTAATAATGAACATTTGTATTTTTTCAATCTTTTGTCTCTTAAAGCCATGTAAATTGGAGCATTAATACCTTTCTTTAAAAGCGGTTTAATGGATTCTTGTACTAAACCAATATGTATTAATCTATATTTGGCTTTCAAATGACTATCGACAGAATATTGCTTAATCATATCGATGGTTTGTAGGCCATTTTGTAAACTTATGACTTCTTTATAAGTTTTACAAGAATAGGCTTTGATAAAATCAAAGGTGCCAATTTTGTAAATTGTGTCTATCTCTATTCTAGGTAAGTTCCAATTGGCATAATTGTCTGGGGACGGTGCCCTAAAGATTGGACCTGTTCTTTGTTCATTTGAGTTAACTATGTCACTATGGCTGCCATCAGCCCTTAAGGATAACATCCTTCTTAACCTAGACGCCATAATACTAATGCATGACCTAATTCTAAATGCAGACAGATGCTAATGACGGGAACACCAACTGGGACCACCTTCCATAGCTGACCAACAGTATCACAGGCTGACTAACGCCACTTAACACCACCGTTATGTAAGGCTCTATGCAAACAGAACCTCGGGCATAGATTATGATCACTTAATCTAAATGCAGAAGTTTGTTTTCCCCTAGGCTCTGATACCAGGAAGAGCAGGATCGAAAACTCAAACTGAACTTTTATTGAACAGCTTAAATTTGTACAGGAATTTGTAAATTTACAGAACTTACTTTTGTAACAGAGGAAGAGGAACTGTAGTGGAACTGAAGAATCTAGAGAGAGAGAGAAAAGAAAAACTAGAATTGTTAGAAAGCTTGAGAGATTACAAGAGAAGGTGTAATTCGCTCTGTAATTCGCTCTGCCTTCTTCTTTGATTGAGCTCCTCTTAAATAGAGGGAGAAGAGTGCCCTCTATAATTGTCATTTTGTTTGTATTTCAAAAGTAGATGCTCTTTGTCAGCCATCATGCACCGAAAGGTGTGTCTTCTTTTGAAAAGTAGATTCCTTTTGTCTTGAGCACGTAATGATAGATGAGTCATCATTCTTATCATTACACTGTTTGCTTTTGTGAGTGGAGTGACCGTTGGTGAACAGTGAATTGTGTCGAAAAGTGACCTGCAAAAGAAAAGATTCGTTAATACGAATGGCCTTTGCTTTTGCCAAGGGCCAAATGACCCTTGCGGGCTCTTTTGAGTGATTTGGCTTTTGTATTTTGCCAAAGGCCATTTAACCTTTGCCAGCCTTTGTTACATTCACAGCTCATATGGGTCCTGTAAATCTTGATAATCATCATGCTTTTGTGGTCGGGGTTTTGCTGATGATGCTGCAGAACTAACTGTTTCGTCATCTGAGTCATCTGCTTTATCAATGATTTTTTGGAGGAAAATTTGCCTCATATGTGGATCATCTTTGAGCAACTCAAGGATCTCCTTTTCCTTTTGAGACAAACCCTTCGAAAGGGCCTTGGTAGATGTTGTCGGACTTTCTTTCTTTTGTGGCGTAGAAGGTCCAATACCTGCCTTGGCTTCAAATGTATGTAAATTGTGCAAGGTGAACTTCTTTGTTCGTGTCCTGCAATAATGTTCAACATTCTCGCTGCAACACAGTTTTGTTTTGAATTCATTCCACCACTTAACCTTATAAACTCGAACTAATGACAGGGGAAATGAATTTTTTGGATAATTTTGCAGCCTTTAGTCCCAACAAAAGATCCAGGCTATGTTGAATGTTCTAAAAAATTGTACTTCTTTTGTGTAAGTCTCAAGGGAGGAGGCATTCTTATCCCAGAATTCCCATCCTCCTTGAGCTTCAATTGGCAGAACTGATAGACTGCATCCAAACCACGTCCATCAGTAGTAAAACCAACTAGGGAATTGTGTAGGGCAATTGTCATGGAAATTGAAAAACCAAGAATAGGTTTCAGGACGATGAAGAAATGTCCGAAACCAAGCCATTCTGTAATCATTGTAATCAAAGGTTTAGGGAGTGTAGGGAATGGAGAATTTTTTTTCTTCAAATGGATCTTTCCATTGTTGAGTACTCAGAACTTGTCGAATAATACACTTGAAAAAGAGGATATGGCCAGGATTCATTTTGTCAAAGGTATGAGATATGTCAATGGAACGAGTATCCACAAGGATTAACTCGTAAAATTGTTAGGTCTTTTGGGAATGATCTGTGGCAAAGTGCTTTTTGCCAAAGGCCCTTTGAACTAGAGGTTTAATTACAACTGGGGAAGGTATTGTTTTGTAATTTGTGAGAAACAAATGTTCAGTATGTCGAACAACATAAGCATCGTCAACTGTTGGTTTTGTAGGTGGTTTTACTACGATTGATTTGTATGGTAATGGAGGAAATTGTGTCAGTGCTTGAAATTGATTTTGTGTAGGGAGATGCACGGGAACTTCAAGCTGATAATCTTCAGCTCGTCTGATCCCTTTTCCTTTATTTTTGCGAATGTTCTTGGAAGAATTCATCTGCAAAACAGTATTTTTGTCACTCTTTTCTTGCAAGAATTCTCTTGTTACGAAATCTAGAAGAGAGTTGCTTTCAATGTCAAAATCAAAAGCAGAAAGAATTGTTTGCCAACGGGCAAAGATTTGTTTTGAAACCAAATTTTTAACATCCTCTTGTAAAATTTCTTTGGCAGATTTGCAATCAATACGAAGTAGAAATTTTTTGTAAAATAGATCATCTTGAAATTTGGAAATACACAGTACTACTGATAATATTTCCTTTTTGATAGTAGAATAATTTTGTTGAGGACCGAGCCGTAGTCCTAAATGAAATCTGACTAATTGTTCTTGTGAATGAGACTCCAATTTTTGTTTGAGTATGCCTCCATATCCTATGTCAGATGCATCAATTTCAACTATCATGAATGCAGCTGGGTGAGGGATATTCAGGCATGGGAGAGACTTAACTCTAGTCTTGACTTGTTGAACAATTCTAGTATGCTCTTTAGTCCAAGGGACAAGATTTTTCCTAAGTCTCTTATACAAAGGTGCACATAAATGTCATAATTTTGGGAAGAAATCAGAGACATAATTCAGGCAACCTAGAAAACATTACAACTGTTTCTTGTCTTTGATTTCATTAGGAAATTTGTCAGCAAATGCAAGGGATCTCATAATTGGTTTAATGGCACCTTGATAAATATCATGACAAAGAAATCTTATTTTTGTTTGAAATAAAATTAATTTTGGTGCAGACACTGCAAGACCATTTTCCTCATCAAAATCGGGCTCATATGGTAAAGAAATGATATGTTTCTTTCTTTCCGAGGAAGCATTGGGAAGGTCAGAACATATACGTTTCTTAATTAGTTCTTCAAAATCTTTGATTTTAAGCTGAAGAGAAGGATTTTGAAATTGTTCTTCGATATGAAGATACGAAATTTCTTTTTGTAAAAGGCAAATTTGTTTTCTTTTGGTTTGCAAACTATTAATTTGCTTAAAAATGGAAGATGCTTGAAGACTTAAAATTTCCTTTTGGTGAGCAGAAGATAAAAAGGGAAACGAAATTGTGTTGCCCATAATTTTTGTATGGACACCTGTTTCATTAACCGTAAAAGGATAAATTTGTGTAAGAAATGGAGTTCCTAAGATTATATCATTAGAAATATTGTCTACGATAAGGAAAATGTTTTTAAAACAATAATTGTTGTTTTGAATATAACCTTTGATTAGCTTGGAATGAATATTCGAGGGTTCGCCATTAGCGCTAACTAATTGCTCCCTTGTTCATTCACAAAACTTTGTACGAACAATTCCTGTCTTAATGCAATTTTGATCTGCTCCACTGTCAATGAGAGCGACTGCATTAATGGAGAAATCATGAACTACTAGAGTAACAACAGAATACCATTTCTGAAATGTTACTTTGGAAATTGTTTGTAAAAACTGGGTTTGTGGAATCTCTGTTTCTTGAATACCTGAAATAGGTTCAGTTTCAAGAGCTAGAGGTTTTGTTTTAAAGGACTCAAGGAGTGCAAGCTTTGTTTCAATCTCAAGATCTTTGGTTTTAAGACCAGAAACCTCTGTCTTTAGAAAACAAACTTGAGTTTTAAGATCATTAATCTCAGTTTGGAGTTGTTTGGTAGTAATTTGTTGATAAGGATTAGTAATAGGGTATCGGTCAAAGATTTGTGTTAATGAAGACGAAGTGGAAGGTCCTAATTCGAATTTAGGAGGCTTTTCTTCTTCTTCTAGGATAATACCTTTTAATTTGTCAAGGTATTCTCATTTTGTTTCCATATCAGGAATTTGGCAAATGAGTTCAAGAAGAAATTCTTTTTGTGGTTTACTGGTAATAACGTTTAACGATAAGATTGGAGATGATTCATACTCTGAATCCTCACTGGACTCAGCATAGTAATCTTCATCTTGATCAGATCTAGAAACATTTGTTGTCAAAAGGGCTAAGAGTTTTTTCTGTAGCTCGGCCTCTCAAGAAAATAACTCATTAATCTTTTGTTCGGTTTTGCATTGGAAAGATTTATGGCCAACCTTTCCACATTTGTAGCAAACTAGAGGCTTTTTCTTCTTTTGGGCTGTTTGCTTCTTTTTGGGAACAGGTTTGGGCTGTTCTTTTTGGACAAATGGTTTGGGCTGTTTTGGAGGGACCCTTCGGAACGTAGGTTTGGGCTTCCCTTTTTGAAATCGCTTTCTTATGGTAGAAGGGGCTTCTATTTTGGTGATTCCAAATGCTTCACAGAAGGTGCCCATCTCTTTATAAGATTGCGCCCTTTCTGATCCATATTTGGATTGGATTTTAATCTCGTTACAGAGAGTCAATCCTTCTGATTTGATGATACCAAACAATTGACCAAAGATTAGGAGGCCAAAAGGAATGTCATTGATAGCAAAGTTTTGATAAAGTTTATTGAGGATTCTTTCCCCAAAGAGTTTGGGTAATCCAGCAATAAATCTTTCCTTCCAGAAGTCTTTGGTGCCATCTTCTCTTTTGAGTGCATGGGTTGGGAAGACATCATTATACCATCGGTAGTCTGTCATAGTTGGACAACGAAGGTTAATAAGGATAGTTTTGGAGGCTGCTTGTTCTTCTCTAGGGTTGCCTAAGAAATGTAGGGTAATGGTATGGATAAGCATTTCTGCTCCATTTTATTCTTCAACTTCCACACCACGATCATTGGTCTTTTTGTATTTATGGCTAAGGATTTTTGTTCTCTCATCATCGGTCAGGAAATCATCCCACCAAGATTTCAACTGTCCAGCAAATCCTACCACTAAGGCTATGGCAGCTTGGGAGTTGGTAAGTTTACGGGCTTTATAGGCTGACAATGCCATGGTCATTTCTTGTAGGGCACTAAGGATCTCATGTTCCGATTTGCCATCTATGTTCCATTGGTGGACTGCGTCACCACTGAATTGGGAGGTTGTACTCTCCATATTGGATATCAAGGGGTGTAGGCCTTGGATAGTAGTCTCAGGTACTACCAGTAGTCCAATTTCTAATTTTGTTTATGGCAGATGGTGAGGGCTCATTGAAGGTTTCTTCTATAACATTCAATGCTTCCTCATTGTCAGTACTCCCCTCCTCTTCACCAGAGGATGAAGTATCACTTGGCTGATTTGGATAAGTTTTGTATAAACACAAAACTGACTTTTCTTTGGAGTCTGTCAGCTCCTGAATCTTGTCTGAAATGAGCTTAAGAAAATGGGCATTGGAAAAGGCTTCCGAAAATGACTCTTCGTTGGCCTTTGGAATACTATCAGTTTTGAAAAAGGGTTTTGACACTTGGTTAGTGTAACTGGTACTAGGGCTAGATGTAGATATGGTGCTGGGTTTCTTTGCTTCTTCTATCCTCAAAGAAACACGATTTAATTGAGTGGCAATAGTCTGGAGGATAGTGTTTGTGTAATTGGCTTGTTGATGGACCTTTTTGAGGTCATCAAGTTGATCATAATCCATCCTCGAAGTTCTGTTTGCATAGAGCCGTGCATAACGGTGGTGTTGAGTGGCGTTGGTCGGCCTGAGATACTGCTGGTGAACCGTGGAAGGTGGTCCCAGTTGGTGGTCCTGTCATTAGCATATGTCTGCATTTAGAATTAGGTCATGCATTAGTATCATGGCGTCTAAATTAAGAAGGATGTTATCCTTAAGGGCTGATAGCAGCCATAGCGACATAGTTAACTCAAATGAACAAAGAACAAGTCCAATCTTTAGGGCGCTATCCCCTGACAATTATGCCAATTGGAACTTACCTAGAATAGAGATAGACACAATTTACAAAATTGGTACCTTTGATTTTATCAAAGCCTATTCTTGCAAAACTCATGAAGAAGTCATAAGTTTACAAAATGGCCTACAAACTATTGATATGATTAAGCAATATTCTATCGATAGTCATTTGAAAGCCAAATATAGATTTATACATATTGGTTTAGTACAAGTAGCCATTAAACCTCTTTTAAAGAAAGGTATTAATGCTCCAATTTACATGGCTTTAAGAGACAAAAGATTGAAAAAATACAAATCTTTATTATTAGCTGTTTGCAAAGGTCCTATATTTTTCAATTGTTATCCTGATTTTATGGTTAATCTAACATGTCCCATGACAACAGAAGCTCTTAAACTTGACGTCCACATCCAAGGTAACGAGTTTCTAGACTTCAAAAATTTCATTGTCATGTATCGAGTTTATTTTCGACTCATGTCTACAAATTTGAATACAAGGTTTCTTAACCCTCTTCCTTCAAATTCTCAGGAAACAATTCTACTCCAAATCGAAGACGAAAAGCCAACAATCTTCACTCCAAAATTACTCAAATGGGATGAAATTACTCTCCCCGATGAGATCGAGTTGCAAGAACCTCAGCAACCCACACAAATCGAACGTCGAGAAATCAAACAAATAGTTGAAGAACCAGATGGCAGAGTGATTCTGAAATTCAGATCACACTCTATCAAGGAAGACCCTTCTATCCCTGGTCCTTCAAACTTTATACGTTCTTTTTCTGACTTCTCCTATGCTAGATCTGAACCTTTAGACAATTCTCAAAGATATTGATTTCGGGCCCCAATTCCTGAACCCATTATTGATCCTCCTTCTCCAACTTCTTCTGGAATAGGAGCAGCCATTAATGTTCTTACCACACCTGACTTTACCATTAATGGGGAAACAATTAAAGAAGACTACTATTCCAGTAGAAATGCTTCTTTACGTACCTGGTTTGAACAAATAGGCAGAAACCTAAGAGAAGAAATCAAAAATGAATGGATTACAGACATGGAACGCCTACAAGTTAATTTTCCTTTCTTCCCCTGGTTTCCTACATTTGCTTCAAAAAAGGGTATGTAAAATGTCTTTTCCATCCCTTGTATTAATGTCCAAACAAATCTACAAAAAATTTGGACCCTAGTACCAGTTACACTAACCAAGTGTCAAAACCCTTTTTCAAAACTGATAGTATTCCAAAGGACAACGAAGAGTTATTTTCAGAAGCCTTTTCCAATGCCCATTTTCTTAAGCTCATTTCAGACAAAATTCAGGAGCTGGCAGACTCCAAAGGAAAGCCAGTTTCGTGTTTAGACAAAACTTGTCCAAATCAGCCAAGTGATACTTCATCCTCTGGTGAAGAGGAGGGGAGTACTGACAATGAGGAAGCATTGAATGTTATAGAAGAAACCTTCGATGAGCCCTCACCATCTGCCATAAACAAAATTAGGAATTGGACTACTGGTAGTACCCGAAACTACTATCCAAGGCCTACACCCCCGGATATCCAATATGAAGAGAGAGGTAGTTTTACAACCTCCCAATTCAGTGGTGATGCAGTCCACCAATGGAACATAGATGGCAAATTGGAACACGAGATCCTTAGTACCCTATAAGAAATGACCATGGCATTGTCAGCCTACAAAGCACGTAAACTTCCCAACTCCTAAGCTGCCATAGCCTTAGTGGTAGGATTTGCTGGACAATTGAAATCTTGGTGGGATAATTTCCTGACCAATGATGAGAGAACAAAAATCCTTAACCACAAATACAAAAAGACCAATGATCGTGGTGTGGAAGTTGAAGAAGAAAATGGAGCAGAAATGCTTATCCATACCATTACCCTACATTTCTTAGGCAACCCTAGAGAAGAACAAGCAGCTTCCAAAACTATCCTTATTAACCTTCGTTGTCCAACTCTGACAGACTACCGATGGTATAAGGATGTCTTCCTAACCCATGTACTCAAAAGAGAAGATGGCACCCAAGACTTCTGGAAGGAAAGATTTATTGCTGGATTACCCAAACTCTTTGGGGAAAGAATCCTCAATAAACTTCATCAAAACTTTGGTACCAATGAAATTCCTTTTGGCCTCCCAACCTTTGGCCAATTATTTGGTATCATCAAATCAGAAGGATTGACTCTCTGTAACGAGATTAAAATCCAATCCAAATATGGATCAGAAAGGGCGCAATCTCGTAAAGAGATGGGCACCTTCTGTGAAGCATTTGGAATCACCAAAATAGAAGCCCCTTCTACCACAAGAAAGGGACATCAAAAAAGGAAGCCCAAACCTACGTTCCAAAGGGTCCCTCCAAAACAGCCCAAACCATTTGTCCAAAAAGAACAGCCCAAATCTGTTCCCAAAAAGAAGCAAACAGCCCAAAAGAAGAAAAAGCCTCTAGTTTGGTACAAATGTGGAAAGGTTGGCCATAAATCTTTCCAATGCAAAACCGAACAAAATACTAATGAGTTATTTTCTGGAGAGCCCGAGTCACAGAAAAAACTCTTAGCCCTTTTGACAACAAATGTTTCTGGATCTGATCAAGAGGAAGATTACTATGCTGAGTCCAGTGAGGATTTAGAGTATGAATCATCTCCAATCTTATCCTTAAACGTTATTACCAGTAAACCACAAAAAGAATTTCTTCTTGATCTCATTTGCCAAATTCCTGATATGGAAACAAAACGAGAATACCTTGACAAATTAAAAGGTATTATCCTGGAAGAAGAAGAAAAGCCTCCTAAATTCGAATTAGGACCTTCCACTTTGTCTTCATTAACACAAATCTTTGATTGACACCCTATTACTAATCCTTATCAACAAATTACTACCAAACAACTGCAAACTGAGATTAATGATCTAAAAACTCAAGTTCGTTTTCTAAAGACAGAGGTTTCTGGTCTTAAAACCAAAGATCTTGAGATTGAAACAAAGCTTGCACTCCTTGAGTCCTTTAAAACAAAACCTCTAGCTCTT
Source organism: Carnegiea gigantea (assembly GCA_029747015.1). Taxonomy (NCBI): domain Eukaryota; kingdom Viridiplantae; phylum Streptophyta; class Magnoliopsida; order Caryophyllales; family Cactaceae; genus Carnegiea; species Carnegiea gigantea. The sequence goes on from JAKOGI010001518.1 coordinate 211,003, forward strand.
GAAACTGAACCTATTTCGGGTATTCAAGAAACAGAGATTCCATAAACCCAGTTTTTACAAACAATTTCCAAAGTAACATTTCAGAAATGGTATTCTGTTGTTACTCTGGCAGTTCACGATTTCTCCATTAATGCAGTTGCTCTCATTGACAGTGGAGCAGCTCAAAATTGCATTAAGACAGGAATTGTTCCTACAAAGTTTTGTGAACGAACAAGGGAGCAATTAGTTAGCGTTAATGGCGAACCCTTGAACATTCATTCCAAGCTCAACAAAGGTCATATTCAAAATAACAATTATTATTTTAAAAACATTTTCCTTATCGTAGACAATATTTCTAATGATATAATCTTAGGAACTCCATTTCTTACACAAATTTATCCTTTTACGGTTAATGAAACAGATGTCCATACAAAAATTATGGGCAACACTATTTCATTTCCCTTTTTATCTTCTGCTCACCAAAAAGAGATTTTGAGTTTGCAAGCATCTTCAATTTTAAGCAGATTAATAGTCTGCAAGCCAAAATAAAACAAATTTGCCATTTACAAGAGGAAATTTCATATCTTCGTATCGAAGAACGATTACAAAATCCTTCTCTTCAGCTCAAAATCAAAAAATTTGAAGAACTAATTAAGAAACGTATATGTTCTGACCTTCCCAATGCATTCTGGGAAAGAAAGAAACATATCATTTCTTTACCTTATGAGCCTGATTTTGACGAAAGAAATATTCCTACTAAGGCTCGACCTGCTCAAATGAATTTAGAACTCCTTGAACATTGCAAGAAGGAGATTCAAATCCTTCTTGACAAAAAACTTATCAGACCTTCAAAATCTCCGTGGAGTTGTGCTGCCTTTTACGTTAATAACGCAGCAAAAAAGGAACGAGGTGTTCCCAGACTCGTTATTAACTACAAACCTTTAAACAAAGTTTTACAATGGATTCGTTATCCTATTCCAAACAAAAGAGATTTTCTTAATCGTCTTTATGATGCAAAAATATTTTCCAAGTTTTATATGAAATCTGGTTTCTGGCAAATTCAGATTGCTGAACAAGACCGTTACAAAACTGCATTTACTGTACCCTTTGGACATTACGAATGGAATGTAATGCCCTTTGGAATGAAAAATGCCCCCTCTGAATTTCAAAATATCATGAACGACATTTTTACACCTTATACATCTTTCATCATTGTGTACATCGATGATGTCCTTGTATTCTCAAAATCCATTGATCAACATTTTAAACATCTACAAACGTTTCTGCATATCATTGAGAAAAATGGTCTTGCAGTTTCTGCATCAAAACTAGTTTTATTTCAAACAAAAATGTGATTTCTTGGTCATGATATTTATCAAGGTACCATTAAACCAATTATGCGATCCCTTGTATTTGCTGACAAATTTCCAGATGAAATCAAAGACAAGAAACAGTTGCAACGTTTTCTAGGTTACCTGAATTATGTCTCTGATTTCTTTCCCAATTTATGACATTTATGTGCACCTTTGTATAAGAGTTAGACTTCAAAAGTTTCGTTGTCATGTATCGAGTTTATTTTCGACTTATGTCTACAAATTTGAATACAAGGTTTCTTAACCCTCTTCCTTCAAATTCTCAGGAAACAATTCTACTCCAAATCGAAGACAAAAAGCCAACAGTCTTCACTCCAAAATTACTCAAATGGGATGAAATTACTCTTCCCGATGAGATCGAGTTGCAAGAACCTCAGCAACCCACACAAATCGAACGTCGAGAAATCGAACAAATAGTTGAAGAACCAATTGGCAGAGTGATTCTGAAATTCAGATCACACTCTATCAAGGAAGACCCTTCTATCCCTGGTCCTTCAAACTTTAGACGTTCTTTTTTTGAGTTCTCCTCTGCTAGATCTGAACCTTTAGACAATTCTCAAATATATCGATTTCGGGCCCCAATTCCAGAACCCGTTATTGATCCTCCTTCTCCAACTTCTTTTGGAATAGGAGCAGCCATTAATGTTCTTACCACACCTGACTTTACCATTAATTGGGAAACAATTAAAGAAGACTACTATTCCAGTAGAAATACTTCTTTACGTACCTGGATTGAATAAATAGACAGAAACCTAAGAGAAGAAATCAAAAAGGAATGGATTGCAGACATGGAACACTTGCAAGTAAATTTTTCTTTCTTCCTCTGGTTTCCTACATTTGCTTCAAAAAAGGGTATGCAAAATGTCTTTTGCATCCCTAGTATTAATGTCCAAACAAATCTACAAAAAATTTGGCATTTCTCAAATAGTTCCACAGTTTCTTCCGTTCATCCTCCACCAGATGAACTCCAAATCCTCCTCAAAGGTGAATCCATTCTGGCAACACCTTTTCGCAAAGGCCGGGAGGAGAATGATATAGTCAAACTTGATGACCTCAAAAAGGTCCATCAACAAGCCAATTACACAAACACTATCCTCCAGACTATTGCCACTCAATTAAACCATGTTTCTTTAAGGATAGAAGAAGCAAAGAAACCCAGCACCATATCTACATCTAGCCCTAGTACCAGTTACACTAACCAAGTGTCAAAACCCTTTTTCAAAACTGATAGTATTCCAAAGGCTAATGAAGAGTCATTTTCGGAAGCCTTTTCCAATGCCACTTTTCTTAAGCTCATTTTAGATAAAATTGAGGAGCTGACAGACTCCAAAGAAAAGTCAGTTTCGTGTTTAGACAAAACTTGTCCAAATCAGCCAAGTGATACTTCATCCTCTGGTGAAGAGGATGGGAGTACTGACAATGAGGAAGCATTGAATGTTATAGAAGAAACCTTCGATGAGTCCTCACCATCTGCCAAAAACAAAGTTAGGAATTGGACTACTGGTAGTACCCGAAACTACTATCCAAGGCCTACACCCCCTGATATCTAATATGAAGAGAGAGGTAGCTTTACAACCTCCCAATTCAGTGGTGACACAGTCCACCAATGGAACATAGATGGAAAATCGGAACACGAGATCCTTAGTACCCTACAAGAGATGACCATGGCATTGTCAGCCTACAAAGCCCGTAAACTTACCAACTCCCAAGCTGCCACAGCCTTAGTGGTAGGATTTGCTGGACAGTTGAAATCTTGGTGGGATAATTTCCTGACCAAAGATGAGAGAACAAAAATCCTTAACCATAAATACAAAAAGACCAATGATCATGGTGTGGAAGTTGAAGAAGAAAATGGAGCAGAAATGCTTATCTATACCATTACCCTACATTTCTTAGGCAACCTTAGAGAAGAACAAGCGGCCTCCAAAACTATCCTTATTAACCTTCGTTGTCCAACTCTGACAGACTACCGATGGTATAAGGATATCTTCCTAACCCATGTACTCAACAGAGAAGATGGCACCCAAGACTTCTGGAAGGAAAGATTTATTGCTGGATTACCCAACCTTTTTGGGGAAAGAATCCTCAATAAACTTCGTCAAAACTTTGGTACCAATGACATTCCTTTTGGCCTCCTAACCTTTGGTCAATTGTTTGGTATCATCAAATCAGAAGTATTGACTCTCTGCAACGAGATTAAAATCCAATCCAAATATGGATTAGAAAGGGCGCAATCTCGTAAAGAGATGGGCACCTTCTGTGAAGCATTTGGAATCACCAAAATAGAAGCCCCTTCTACCACAAGAAAGCGACTTCAAAAAGGGAAGCCCAAACCTACGTTCCGAGGGGTCCCTCCAAAACAGCCCAAACCATTTGTCCAAAAAGAACAGCCCAAACCTGTTCCCAAAAAGAAGCAAACAACCCAAAAGAAGAAAAAGCCTCTAGTTTGCTACAAATGTGGAAAGGTTGGCCATAAATCTTTCCAATGCAAAACCGAACAAAAGATTAATGAGTTATTTTCAGGAGAGCCCGAGCTACAGAAAAAAAACTTAGCCCTTTTGACAACAAATGTTTCTGGATCTGATCAAGATGAAGATTACTATGCTGAGTCCAGTGAGGATTCAGAGTATGAATCATCTCCAATCTTATCCTTAAACTTTATTACCAGTAAACCACAAAAAGAATTTCTTCTTGATCTCATTTGCAAAATTCCTGATATGGAAACAAAATGAGAATACCTTGACAAATTAGAAGGTATTATTCTGGAAGAAGAAGAAAAGCCTCCTAAATTCGAATTAGGACCATCCACTTCGTCTTCATTAACACAAATCTTTGATCGATATCCTATTTCTAATCCTTATCAACAAATTACTACCAAACAACTCCAAACTGAGATTAATGATCTCAAAACTCAAGTTCGTTTTCTAAAGACAGAGGTTTCTGGTCTTAAAACCAAAGATCTTGAGATTGAAACAAAGCTTGCACTCCCTGAGTCCTTTAAAACAAAACCTCTATCTCTTGAAACTGAACCTATTTCGAGTATTCAAGAAACAGAGATTCCACAAACCCAGTTTTTACAAACAATTTCCAAAGTAAAATTTCAAAAATGGTATTCTGTTGTTACTCTGGTAGTTCACGATTTCTCCATTAATGCAGTCGCTCTCATTGACAGTGGAGCAGATCAAAATTGCATTAAGATAGGAATTGTTCCTACAAAGTTTTGTGAACGAACAAGGGAGCAATTAGTTAGCGCTAATGGCGAACCCTTGAACATTCATTCCAAGCTTAACAGAGGTTATATTCAAAACAACAATTATTGTTTTAAAAATATTTTCCTTATCGTAGACAATATTTCTAATGATATAATCTTAGGAACTCCATTTCTTACACAAATTTATCCTTTTACGGTTAATGAAACAGGTGTCCATACAAAAATTATAGGCAACACTATTTCATTTCTCTTTTTATCTTCTGCTCACCAAAAAGAGATTTTGAGTTTGCAAGCATCTTCAATTTTTAAGCAGATTAATAGTCTGCAAGCCAAAAGAAAACAAATTTGCCATTTACAAGAGGAAATTTCATATCTTCGTATCAAAGAACAACTACAAAATCCTTCTATTCAGCTCAAAGTCAAAAATTTTGAAGACCTCATGAAGAAACGTATATGTTCTGACCTTCCCAATGCATTCTGGGAAAGAAAGAAATATATCATTTCTTTACCTTATGAGCCTAATTTTGACGAAAGAAATGTTCTTGTAGTTTCTGCATCAAAACTAGTTTTATTTCAAACAAAAATGCGATTTCTTGGTCATTATATTTATCAAGGTACTATTAAACCAATTATGCAATCCCTTGCATTTGCTGACAAATTTCCAGATGAAATCAATGGCAAGAAACAGTTGCAACGTTTTCTAGGTTGCCTGAATTATGTCTCTAATTTCTTCCGCAATTTACGACAATTATGTGCACCTTTGTATAAGAGACTTAGGAAAAACCCTGTCCCTTGGATAAAAGAGCATACCAGAATAGTTCAACAAGTCAAGACTAGAGTCAAGTCTTTACCATGCCTGAATATCCCTCACCCAGCTGCACTCATAATCGTTGAACTGATGCATCTGACATAGGATATGGAGGCATACTCAAATAAAAATTAGAGTCTCATTCGCAAGAACAATTAGTTAGGCTTCATTCAGGACTATGGTCGGTCCTCAACAAAATTATTCTACTATCAAAAAGGAAATATTATCAGTAGTACTGTGTATTTTCAAATTTCAAGATGATCTATTTTACAAAAAATTTCTACTTCGTATTGATTGCAAATCTGCCAAAGAAATTTTACAAAAGGATGTTAAAAATTTGGTTTCAAAACAAATCTTTGCCCGTTGGCAAGCAATTCTTTCTGCTTTTGATTTTGACATTGAATTTATCAAAGTCGAAAGCAACTCTCTTCTAGATTTCATAACAAGAGAATTCTTGCAAGAAAAGAGTGACAAAAATACTGTTTTGCAGATGAGTTCTTCCAAGAACAATCGCAAAAATAAAGGAAAAAGGATCAGACGAGCTGAAGATTATCAGCTTGAAGTTCCCATGCATCTCCCTACACAAAATCAATTTCAAGCATTGACATAATTTCCTCCATTACCATACAAATCAATCGTAGCAAAACCACCTACAAAACTAACAGTTGACAATGCATATGTTGTTCGACATACTGAACATTTGTTTCTCATAAATTACAAAACAATACCTTCCCCAGATGTAATTAAACCTCTGGTCCAAAGGGCCTTTGGCAAAAAGCACTTTGCCACAGATCATTCCCAAAAGACCCAACAATTTTACGAGTTAATCCTTGTGGATACTCGTTCCATTGACATATCTTATGCCTTTGACAAAATGAATCCTGACCATATCCTCTTTTCCAAGTGTATTATTCGACAAGTTCTGAATACTCAACAATGGAAAGATCCATTTGAAGAAAAGAAATTCTCCATTCCCTACACTCCCCAAACCTTTGATTACAATGATTACAGAATGGCTTGGTTTCGGACATTTCTTCATCGTCCTGAAACCCATTCTTGGTTTTTCAATTTCCATGATAATTGCCCTACACAATTCCCTATTTGGTTTTACTACTGGTGGACATGGTTTGGATGCAGTCTATCAGTTCTGCCAATTGAAGCTCAAGAAGGATGGGAATTCTGGGACAAGAATGTCTCCTCCCTTGAGACTTACACAAAAGAAGTACAATTTTTTAGAACATTCAATATAGCCTGGATCTTTTGTTGGGAATACAGGCTGCAAAATTATCTAAAACATTATTTCCCCTATCATTAGTTCGAGTTTATAAGGTTAAGTGGTAGAATGAATTCAAAACAAAACTGTGTTGCAGCGAGAATGTTGAACATTACTGCAGGACACGAACAAAGAAGTTCACCTTGCACAATCTACATACATTTGAAGCCAAGGCAGGTATTGGACCTTCTACGCCACAAAAGAAAGAAAGTCCAACAACATCTACCAAGGCCCGTTCGAAGGGTTTGTCTCAAAAGGAAAAGGAGATCCTTGAGTTACTCAAAGATGATCCATATATGAGGCAATTTTCCTCCAAAAAATCATTGACAAAGCAGATGACTCAGATGATGAAACAGTTAGTTCTGCAGCATCATCAGCAAAACCCCAACCACAAAAGCATGATGATTATCAAGATTCACAGGACCCATATGAGCTGTGAATGTAACAAAGGCTGGCAAAGGTTAAATGACCTTTGGCAAAGTACAAAAGTCAAAGCACTCAAAAGAGCCTGCAAGGGTCATTTGGCCCTTGGCAAAAATAAAGGTCATTCGTACTAACGAATCTTTTCTTTTACAGGTCACTTTTCGATAAAATTCACTATTCACCAACAATCACTCCACTCACAAAAGCAAACAGTGTAATGATAAGAATGATGACTTATCTATCATTACGTGTTCAAGACAAAAGGAATCTACTTTTCAAAAGAGAACGCACCTTTCGGTGCATGATGGCCGACAAAGAGCATCTACTTTTGAAATACAAACAAAATGACAATTATAGAGGGCACTCTCCTCCCTCTATTTAAGAGGAGCTCAATCAAAGAAGAAGGCAGAGTGAATTACAGAGCGAATTACACCTTCTCTTGTAATCTCTCAAGCTTTCTAGCAATTCTAGTTTTTCTTTTCTCTCTCTCTGTCTCTAGATTCTTCAGTTCCACTACAATTCCTCTTCCTCTGTTACAAAAGTAAGTTCTGTAAAATTACAAATTCCTGTATAAATTTAAGCTGTTCAATAAAAGTTCAGTTTGAGTTTTCGATCCTGCTCTTCCTGGTATCAGAGCCAAGGGGAAAACAAACTTCTGCATTTAGATTAAGTGATCATAATCCATGCCCGAAGTTCTGATACCAGGAAGAGCAGTATCGAAAACTCAAACTAAACTTTTATTGAACAGCTTAAATTTGTACAGGAATTTGTAATTTTACAGAACTTACTTTTGTAACAGAGGAAGAGGAATTGTAGTGGAACTGAAGAATCTAGAGAGAGAGAGAGAGAAAAGAAAAACTAGAATTGCTAGAAAGCTTAAGAGATTACAAGAGAAGGTGTAATTCGCTCTGTAATTTGCTCTGCCTTCTTCTTTGATTGTAATTGTGAAAATTTGAGGAGATAATTACATTGAAGTCCATTTGTTGTGGGAACCAAGCAGGATGCATTAAAATTGATTCCATAACGTAAAGGAATCAAAACATGTGAAAAGGTTTGGTCAATTGGGCAGATGTGGAGGTCAGGGAAAATTTTTGAAACGAATTTGAAGATATGTGGTTCGAATGTGGTCCAATACTCAAAATGGTGGTGAAAATATTTGCAGGTTTGTATGAAACCTGTTGGCATAATGATAAGCACTGGATGATTATTTATGTCTTGTAGCAGTGCTTGGTAGGCTTTAACAATTTTAAGGTATTGATAAAAGGGAAGTTCCTTATTGACCAACCATTCATGGTAGTCAATGAAAATGGCGAATTCATTGTACTGAGGTCCACAGAACGATGTGTAATACAGCTCATAATCTCTAAGGTAAAAAAGGAGGGGTTCATGTGGATAATTGTTAGTGAGGAAAAGTTCCTGGTTCTTTGGGTTATTGGTGGGAATGGTATGTGATGATTGTGGGTTGATAACCTGGAGGTAATCGGTGGATGGAAATCTTTTGTCAAGAGATGTGAAAATGATGGTAGGTATAATCTGAGTGTCATCAGATGTTTGCATAGCTTTGCCTTTGTCGTTGCGATTGTTCTTGGAAGAACTCATTTGTTTTCCTGCACAAGAATATTTTTGTCACTCTTTCCTTGGAAGAATTCTCTTGTTAAGAAATCTGAAAGAGAGTTGCTTTCGCCTTTGATAAATTTAATGTCGAAATCGAAAGTAGAAAGAATTGCTTGCTAACGGGCAAAGATTTGTTTAGAAACCAAATTTTTAACATCTTTTTGTAAAATTTCTTTGGCAGATTTGCAATCAATACGAAGTAGAAATTTTTTGCAAAACAGATCATCTTGAAATTTGAAAATACACAGTACTACTGATAATATTTCCTTTTTGATAGTAGAATAATTTTGTTGAGGACCGAGCCATAGTCCTGAATGAAACCTAACTAATTGTTCTTGCGAATGAGACTCTAATTTTTGTTTGAGTATGCCTCCATATCCTATGTCAGATGCATCAGTTTCGACGATCATGAATGCAGCTGGGTGAGGGATATTTAGGCATGGTAAAGACTTGACTCTATTCTTGACTTGTTGAACTATTCTAGTATGCTCTTTTGTCCAAGGGACAGGAGTTTTCCTAAGTCTCTTATACAAAGGTGCGCATAAATGTCGTAAATTAGGGAAGAAATCAGAGACATAATTCAGGCAATCTAGACAACGTTGCAACTGTTTCTTATCTTTGATTTCATCAGGAAATTTGTCAGCAAATGCAAGGGATCGCAGAATTGGTTTAATGGTACCTTGATAAATATCATCACCAAGAAACCGAATTTTTGTTTGAAATAAAACTAATTTTGATGCGGAAACTGCAAGACCATTTCTTTCAATGATATGCAGGAAAATTTGTAGATGTTTAAAATGTTGATCAATGGATTTTGAGAATACAAGGACATCATCGATGTACACAATGATGAAAGATGTATAAGGTGTAAAAATGTCATTCATGATATTTTGAAATTCAGAGGGGGCATTTTTCAATCCAAAGGGCATTACGTTCCATTCGTAATGCCCAAAGGGTATAGTAAATGCAGTTTTGTAACAGTCTTGTTCAGCAATCTGAATTTGCCAGAAACTAGATTTCATATCAAACTTGGACAATATTTCTGCATCATAAAGATGATTAAGCAAATCTCTTTTGTTTGGAATAGGATAACGAATCCATTGTAAAACTTTGTTTAAAGGTTTGTAGTTAATAACGAGTCCAGGAACACCTCGTTCCTTTTCTGCTGCGTTATTAACGTAAAAGGTTGCACAACTCCATGGAGATTTTGAAGGTCTGATAAGTTTTTTGTCAAGAAGGCTTTGAATCTCCTTCTTGCAATGTTCAAGGAGTTCTAAATTTATTTGAGCAGGTCGAGCCTTAAAAGGAATATTTCTTTCGTCAAAATCAGGCTCATAAGGTAAAGAAATGATATGTTTCTTTCTTTCCCATAATGCATTGGGAAGGTCAGAACATATACGTTTCTTAATTAGTTCTACAAAATTTTTGATTTTGGGCTGAAGAGAAGGATTTTGTAATCATTCTTCGATACGAAGATATGAAATTTCTTCTTGTAAATGGCAAATTTGTTTTCTTTTGGTTTACAGACTATTAATCCGCTTAAAAATTGAAGATGCTTGCAAACTTAAAATCTCTTTTTGGTGAGCAGAAGATAAAAAGGGAAATGAAATAGTGTTGCCCATAATTTTTGTATGGATACCTATTTCATTAACCGTAAAAGGATAAATTTGTGTAAGAAATGGAGTTCCTAAGATTATATCATTAGAAATATTGTCTACGATAAGGAAAATGTTTTTAAAACAATAATTGTTGTTTTGAATATATCCTTTGTTAAGCTTAGAATGAATGTTCAAGGGTTTGCCATTAGCGCTAACTAATTGCTCCCTTGTTCGTTCACAAAACATTGTAGGAACAATTCCTGTCTTAATGCAATTTTGATCTGCTCCACTGTCAATGAGAGCGACTGCATTAACGGAGAAATCATGAACTACCAGAGTAACAACAGAATACCATTTCTGAAATGTTACTTTGGAAATTGTTTGTAAAAACTGGGTTTGTGGAATCTCTGTTTCTTAAATACCTGAAATAGGTTCAGTTTCAAGAGCTAGAGGTTTTGTTTTAAAGGACTCAAGGAGTGCAAGCTTTGTTTCAATCTCAAGATCTTTGGTTTTAAGACCAGAAACCTCTGTCTTTAGAAAACGAACTTGAGTTTTGAGATCATTAATCTCAGTTTGAAGTTGTTTGGTAGTAATTTGTTGATAAGGATTAGTAATAGGGTATCGATCAAAGATTTGTGTTAATGAAGACGAAGTGAAAGGTCCTAATTCGAATTTAGGAGGCTTTTCTTCTTCTTCCAGGATAATACCTTTTAATTTGTCAAGGTATTCTCGTTTTGTTTCCATATCAGGAATTTGGCAAATGAGATCAAGAAGAAATTCTTTTTGTGGTTTACTGGTAATAACGTTTAAAGATAAGATTGGAGATGATTCATACTCTGAATCCTCACTGGACTCAGCATAGTAATCTTCATCTTGATCAGATCCAGAAACATTTGTTGTCAAAGGGCTGAGAGTTTTTTCTGTAGCTCGGGCTCTCCAGAAAATAACTCATTAATCTTTTGTTCGGTTTTGCATTGGAAAGATTTATGGCTAACCTTTCCACATTTGTAGCAAACTAGAGGCTTTTTCTTCTTTTGGGCTGTTTGCTTCTTTTTGGGAACAGGTTTGGGCTGTTCTTTTTGGACAAATGGTTTGGGCTGTTTTGGAGGGACCCTTCGGAACGTAGGTTTGGGCTTCCTTTTTTGAAGTCCCTTTCTTGTGGTAGAAGGGGCTTCTATTTTGGTGATTCCAAATGCTTCACAGAAGGTGCCCATCTCTTTACGAGATTATGCCCTTTCTGATCCATACTTGGATTGGATTTTAATCTCATTGCAGAGAGTCAATCCTTCTGATTTGATGATACCAAGCAATTGACCAAAGGTTAGGAGGCCAAAAGGAATGTCATTGGCACCAAAGTTTTGACGAAGTTTATTGAGGATTCTTTCCCCAAAGAGTTTGGGTAATCCAGCAATAAATCTTTCCTTCCAGAAGTCTTGGGTGCCATCTTCTCTTTTGAGTACATGGATTAGGAAGACATCCTTATACCAACGTTAGTCTGTCAGAGTTGGACAACGAAGGTTAATAAGGATAGTTTTGGAGGCCGCTTGTTCTTCTCTAGGGTTGCCTAAGAAATGTAGGGTAATGGTATGGATAAGCATTTCTGCTCCATTTTCTTCTTCAACTTCCACACGCGATCATTGCTCTTTTTGTATTTGTGGTTAAGGATTTTTGTTCTCTCATCATCGGTCAGGAAATTATCCCACCAAGATTTCAACTGTCCAGCAAATCCTACCACTAAGGCTGTGGCAGCTTGGGAGTTGGTAAGTTTACGGGCTTTGTAGGCTGACAATGCCATGGTCATTTCTTGTAGGGTACAAAGGATCTCATGTTCTGATTTTCCATCTATGTTCCATTGGTGGACTGCGTCACCACTAAATTGGGGGGTTGTAAAACTGCCTCTCTCTTCATATTGGATATCAGGGGGTGTAGGCCTTGGATAGTAGTTTCGGGTACTACCAGTAGTCCAATTCCTAATTTTGTTTATGGCAGATGGTAAGGGCTCATCAAAGGTTTCTTCTATAACATTCAATGCTTCCTCGTTATCAGTACTCCCCTCCTCTTCCCCAGAGGATGAAGTATCACTTGGATGATTTGGACAAGTTTTGTCTAAACACAAAACTGACTTTTCTTTGGAATCTGTCATCTCCTGAATTTTGTCTGAAATGAGCTTAAGAAAATGGGCATTGGAAAAGGCTTCCGAAAATGACTCTTCGTTGGCCTTTGGAATACTATCAATTTTGAAAAAGGGTTTTGACACTTGGTTAGTGTAACTGGTACTAGGGCTAGATGTAGATATGGTGCTGGGTTTCTTTGCTTCTTCTATCCTCAAAGAAACATGGTTTAATTGAGTGGCAATAGTCTGGAGGATAGTGTTTGTGTAATTGGCTTGTTGATGGACCTTTTTGAGGTCATCAAGTTTAACTGTATCATTCCCCTCCCGGCCTTTGCGAAAAGGTGTTGCTAGAATGGGTTCACCTTTGAGGAGGATTTGGAGGTCATCTGGTGGAGGATGAACGGAAGAAACTGCGGAACCATTTGAGAAATGCCAATTTTTTTGTAGATTTGTTTGGACATTAATACTAGGTATACGTATCGATATACACAGATACATATATATATATATATATATATATATAT
>JAKOGI010001519.1:0-37500 GCA_029747015.1 Carnegiea gigantea
TATATATATATATATATATATATATATATATATATATATATATATATATATATAGTATATATATATATATATATATATATATATATATATATATATATATATGTATATAGATATACATGTGTACATATATATGTATATATATGTTTATATGTGTGTGTGTGTGTGTGTGTATATATATGGAGTGCGGATCAGGTGAGAAGAGGCTCGCTATGAGCAGAGTGAGAAGAGACGATCTGAGCCGGTCATCCAAATCCAACGGTGGAAAAAAAAGCAGCTTGCTTCATTTTTTTGGGCAGCCTTCAGGTGTGCTTTTGCTGTTTTCGATATTTTCTCTCTCTTACTTTGCTCTTTCTCTCTCTCTCTCTCTCTCTCACGTCGTGTTCTTTCAGCTGGAGCTCACCATTTCGCTGCTTGCTCCTTCGCTATTTTTGCTTGACCTCAGCATTTTCGACCTCACCATTTTCGCTCGACCTCACCCTTTTCTCCTTCTTTAGTCGTTGTCTCTCCTTCGCTCACCATTTTCGAGTTTTCTCTCTCCCATATTCCAGTTCACTCTTTGTCTCCTTCGCTCGTCTTTCATCTATTGCTCAAGGTCTGGTTTCTGCTCTAGATTTTTTGCTCTGAGTTCTTGGAGTTCAGGTGAAATTTGTTGAGCTTCCAGGTGTGATTTTGGTGATATTTACTGGTTATGTGATAGTTTGATTTTAACATTAATGTTCGTTCATTTTACAGGTTTATAATCGGGTTTTTGTCTAGACCCAAGGTTTTTAAGTATGTTTCGTGTAATTACTCATTTCGAAAGCTACATTCAGCTGGAGATAGTGTAACTTGCTAATTAAAATATGGATCTACTGCTTCTAATACATAGATATATATGCAGTTAAAGCACGTTAAATTGCCTATGGATATTTGGATATATAGCTCAATAAGAGTTAGATATATAGCTCGATTCATTTAATTTGTAACTCGATTTTATTACCTATATCTTCATTTTTACTACAAATCGTACTCAATTAATAAATTCATATAAAATCCTACCCAACTTACATTTAAATTGACTCTAACTTGACCCGACCCAACCTTCCTCACTATTACTTAGATGCCTTATTAATATTTTCAAACGAAGAGAATACAAAAGAGGGAGGGCAGTACGTTTATTATGTCGAAGCTCACCATCAATCTGAAACTAAAAGGTGGATATTTGACTATTAAAATTGTTTTAGGTACTCAACGTTCATAAACTGGGACTTCTGGTGGCCAAATCTTCCTATTTTGGATTATTTTAAGGAGAGACAAACCAAGACATAAGGGCAAGTCCACTTCTTCCTCATAATATTTGTGAGTACTCACTTTAATAGATCTACTGCTTCTAATACATAGATATATATGCAAATTCATGACAGTTCTGATTTCTACCAATGCTGCTGCTATGCAAATAATTTGGGCCACCATTTTAGATTTTATCATTCTCTAATAAGCTAATACCAGGCCCTCCATTTAATTATGAAAGCAAAACTTCATAGTCGTATTCGAAAAGAATATGAACACCATGTTCAATTGAAGACGGAATAGTCTTTGAGGTGAAACACCATTGTCAGATATAGGCATAATTACATAAATTTAGTTGGCAATTGGGACAACTGATGAAAGGTACATAGCTGAAAACAATGGCTGCTAACTCTAAGTACCTGGATCTAACAAGCATGGACACTCTTCACAACTTCATCTATCCATATGCGTTGGTTTCTGATAGTCTTAGATACTCCTTGGACAATAAAATTGGAGTTGTTACGAATAGTTGTGCAATATATACACTATAAATCATTTTGGGATGACATGCAGTGCCAATTTCTTGATGACCATATATGCTCATTTTGTTGAACCTTTGCATCTATTTATCCATCTTACTATAGTTTGCCCATGTCTCCAAAATTTTGAAAGTGAACTTATACATTTACTTTGGTGAACTTGAACATGTATGTTGGTGAACTCATACATGTACTTTAGTATACTTGTATATTTGTCGTGGCAAACTTATGTATTTATTTTAGTGAACTTGCACATGTATGTTGGTGAACTTATACATCTACTTTAGTGAACTCATATATTTATTGTAGTGAACTTATGTATTTATTTTAGTAAACTTGGACATCTACTTTAGTAAACTTGGATGTTCATCATAGGTAAACTTAGACATCTTTGTTGGTGAACTTATACTTATATTGATGAACTCGTAAGTATATTTTGGTGTTTCGGGGGAGAGGGGGGCTCCTTACAGCCCATTGCAATCAATAATTGCTGGTTAGGGAAAAGATATTACAGAAGATCCTTCTACAAACAGTGGTAATAATGTAAAAGAGGCTACCAACTAGGGCATTAGGGCAAGATTGTCTCTTTACTAGCGAACCTATTGGGTTTAGTTGGTGTGATAATTTCTATTAATATGCATTGTCTCAAGTT
This sequence comes from Carnegiea gigantea, assembly GCA_029747015.1. Taxonomy (NCBI): domain Eukaryota; kingdom Viridiplantae; phylum Streptophyta; class Magnoliopsida; order Caryophyllales; family Cactaceae; genus Carnegiea; species Carnegiea gigantea. The sequence goes on from JAKOGI010001519.1 coordinate 2,461, forward strand.
TCATACGCTAATACGAAAGAAGTGAATAAAAAGAGTTTGTCAAAATTGCAAAATATATATATATCTTATTAGTTCAACTTTGATGAGCATACAGTTTTCCTACTCGGTACACGTAGAACTATAAGTTGTGTTTCTTATTCGATAAGTTTGTTTCATTTGTTACTACTATCTTAATGCATATACTTGTCCTCCTTTCTTTTCGTCTCTAAACAATGTCCATGTTAGTGAGCTTGTACATGTATTTTAGTGAACTTATACGCTTACCTTAGTGAACGTGCACATGTATTTTAGTGAACTTAGCTATTCATCATGGTGAACTTGTATTGTACATTTCTTAAAGTGAACTAAGTCAATGCCTTGTACATTCATTCTAGTAAATTAAGTCATTTACTCAATTACATTATGCTTTTCATAGATATGGTTTAAATGTAAGATCCATTATACCTAACTTCCAATACTAAGCTAGTCAAACACTTTAGGAGATAAACTTGTACTTTTAGTGAACTTGCACATGTATTTTAGTGAACTTGGCTATTCATCATGGTGAACTTCTACATATCTTAAAGTGAACTAAGTCAATGCCTTGTACACTCATTCTTGTCAATTAAGTCATGGATTTTTGATTGAACTTTGTACGCATATTTTGATGAATTTATATATTAGTCTACTTAGTAATTTTTGCGGTAGTAAACTTTTACATTCATATTAATCAAATTGGATGTATTCACCGTGGTGAACTTATATGTGTACTTTAGTGAACTTGTATATGTACTTTAGTGAACATGGCTAGTCATCATGGTGAACATGTACGTTTCTTAAAAAATGAACTAAGTGAATGCCTACCTTGTACATTCATTCTTGTGAACTAAGCCATAGACTTTTTAGTGAACTTTGTAGCCGTATTTTGATGAATTTATATATTAGTCTACTTAGTCACTTTTGCATTAGTGAAGATGTACATTCATATTAATCAAATTGGATGTATTCACTATGGTGAACTTATACGTGTACTTTTGTGAACTTACAAATGTACTTTAGTGAACATGGCTAGTTATCATGGTGAACATGTACATTTCTTAAAAAGTGAACTAAGTGAATGCCTGTCTTATACATTCATTCTTGTGAGTTAAGCCATTCACTTTTTAGTGAACTTTGCAGCTGTATTTTGATGAATTTATATATTAGTCTACTTAGTCACTTTTATGTTACTTGTACGTTCATATTAACCGTCAAATTGTATGTTTTTTTATCTTGCAAGCTTTATGATTAGCGTACTCTTAATGACTTGGTTTTGTTTTTCATTTTAGGCAAAATGGTTCATACAAGAAGCAGTCAGAAGTCAAAAAAATCCCAGTGATTGTGAAAAAAATGTAGCCATTGAAATGCACAACACTCAAAGGTATTATGTAAATCATTTACTCAATTACGTGAATCTAAAATTAGTAATTAGCACCTTTTTTGGCAATAATAAGAAATAAGAATGGAAGAAATAATAAAACGTCATCATGGTGAACTTATACATGTACTTTAGTGAACTTGCACATGTATTTTAGTGAACTTTTGTATTCATTATGGCGAACATTGTGCCTTTTAAAAGTGAATTCATTAAATCCCTTTTAGATTTATTCAATAAAAACATATATTTGGGTTCAACTGATGTATATATTTATTAAGTACTAATTAAATCCCTTTTATATGTTTTAATGAATTTATATTTTTTTTTTTTGCGTTCAAATGGTGCATATATTGGCGACAATTTTACTTATATGTAGCATTGAGTTTGTATTGCAGATTGATTACGTTAAATAATGTGATTTTATGACAAACTTATCCTAATCTCTTTTGCCACTAAATAATATGCATGTTAGTGAATTTGGACACTTTGTTTTAGTCAAATTGTACATTCATATTAATGAAATTGCATGGTAAACTTGCACATATATTGTAGTAAACTTGGGTGTTCATCATGGTGAACTTCCGCCTTTTGGAAATTGAATTAATTCAATCCCCTTGTATATTAAGTCTTGTCAATTAATTCATGCTCTTTTTGGTTACAAATGAGTAATAAACTTTTGCATTTGTTTTAGTGAGGTTGGATATGTTTTTGCAGATATGGTTTGAATGTGAAGATGCATTACTGCAAAATTACATTTTACCCCTGCACCAAAAACTGAGAAGAAGTCTAGATACTTTTTACATGAAGCAAAAAATGAAGAACTGCTTAAAAAAAAAAAAAATGCAAACTGAGCAAAACATAGAATTTCAAAACTAGAAATAAGTAAGTTCACCTCAAAATTCTCCATGAAATTGTCAAATCATGAATATTCTATCATGTCATTCAATGATGTGTACAAACCTAAGCATCTATATTACCAACATTATTTGTAAAATTCCATTTCACAGAAAATTTTCCAGGACAGCAAGCTCAAAAGGAAAAGAGAAAAGGGGCGTATATGTAAAGCATTTCAAAAATATTCCAATGGCTGGCGTGGAGATTGCTCTTCTGAGTGTTTTGTATTCACCGTCCATTCCCTTCTTTGCCCTAGTTCTTTAATTTGCACTCATTTTCTTAAACTATTCGTAACGCCATAGTTAAGTCAGGTAGTAAGTTATAAAACATAGTCCTCTATTTCCTATTAATAGCTGGAGAAGAAAAACCTAGGTCTAACTAGGTTAAGTTTCTAGCATCTTTGTCAACATTCACAAAAATTCCTACCAAAAACCCAAATAATTATAACCTACGTCATAGTCAGGACAAGTACTAACTTGTAAACATATAGTCATCTTCTCCCTGTTAATGGCCAGAGAAGAAAAACCTAGTTCTAACTGGGTTAAGTTTATGGCATCTTTGTCAACATTCACCAAATCATAACAAAAAACCCAAACAACCCATAACGACAAATTACAATATTTCCAACCATGAAAATTTCAAATCAGATCAACAGGGAACGAAAATCCTAGCACACCACCAAGACTAACCAACAAGCTCCCAACATTACTTGGAAGAATTGAGTTGTTTGCGTGTACCATGTCATTTAGTGCTCCAAACATCTAATTCTGGCCACTTACCAGCATTCAGACCAGAACGAATAACTCGTTCTTCCCTTCTATATTATCCTGTATCCAGGCAAAACCCACACCTTCTTTACATGAACTCAAATCCCAAAACCCATAATTAATCAAAGCAAAACAATTAAAATAGCAAAATCACAACAATTAGGGGGTTGAGATGAGTACCCAGATTCGCACAGTGCCAAAATTGAACAGGCAAAATGAAAAGAGCATGAACTCAAACAGATCTAAAATTCTCATTTGAATTAAATGAAGCTCAACTCAATCACACTAACTTTGAATGACTAAAAACATATCTGCAACTACAAAACAAAATGAGAAGAAATCTGACCTGAAGAACGGCTAGAAACAGTAAAAGAGAGGGCACAGATGCTACAAAAAAGAATGGAGTATTGCTGGGAGGAGAGAGAAACTGTCGGAGAGGAAGAGAGATGCTGAGAAATGCAAATTCAAAGCACGACAACGAAGGAGATGAGATTGTCTGACCTGAAGGAGAAGGGAGAGAAAGGGGAAACACGAAGATGTCTGACCCGAAGGAGAGGAGAGAGAAAGAGGAAAGGTGAAGAGGACCTGAAGAACGGCTAAAAAACCTGAAGGAGGCCGCTATTTTTTCCAACCGTTGGATCTGAATCAACGGCTCAGATCGTCTTTTCTCACTCTGCTCATAGGGAGCCTCTTCTCACCTGATCCGCGCCCATATATATATATATATATATATATATATATATGTAGATATATAAATATGTATATATATATATATATTTACATATATATATATATATATATATATATATATATTCATATATACGTATATATATATATATATATATTATATATATATATAAATATATATATATATACACATACACACACACATACATACATACATAATATATATAATATATATATATATATACACACACACACACACACCACACACCACACACACACATAAACATAATATATATATATATATATATATAATATATATATATATATATATATATATATATATATATATATATATATATATATATGATATATGTATATGTACATACAAATATATGTGTGTGTGTGTGTGTGTGTGTGTGTGTATATATATATATATATATATATGTATGTATGCATATATATAGACACACACACACACACACACACACACATATATATATATATGTATTTTTGTGAAGTTCTGAATTCCCATAGCTTAGACACCTCAGAAATCCTAGTTCCACAACTAGTCCATCCGATGTAAAGGGGAACTAGTCCGAGAGGAAAGAAACACATAAGAAACACGAGGGTTCTTTAAAGGGAGTTTTCTTCCCAAAACCCTTGGGCTCTTCGGCTATGGGATTGTGAATATTCTACAAATATTGAGTTCCTTCCTTGACCGGTGATTCGAAATTCATGTTCGATTGTTTGTTGCTGCGTGATTAAGAAAAATCTGTTTATGCCTGATTCAATATATTAATTCCTTCCTTGGTATCAAAACCAATCGATTTGTTTCCTAGTTGGATTGCTTATACGGTTTCTTGAAATTTATTCGCTAAGTGCTGATATCGACATGCTTGTTTTTCATTTTTAGTTTGTTGCTTCGCAAAGTCTAAAATTTCATGTCGTTGTTTCATGTGTAAATTCTTGATGAATTTTTGTGAAATTCTAAATTCTAATAAAGCATGAAGAGAGATTTAATTTGATATATCATTCTCATGATTTGGCTAAGTATTTTACGAGTAATTGCGAATTGAAATTCTAGTGCTCTTCGCATGTAAAACCCTAATTTGATTTTTTTGAATCAATGATCTCAATCGATCAAGTTGCAAATTGATGCATCATGCATGGAATGACCTTACCATTAGATTAGGACCAAAAATTCACAATCTGTTAGTCAATTTGATCGAAAAGTTGCTCGAATTTTTAGCAAAGAAATTACCGGCAATTTTAAGGTTTAGTTCGGTTGACAAACCCAAATTTTTGATATGTTTTGGCCATTATTTTATTCAATTGTTTTTCTTTTTATTATCGAATTTGTAGCGAGTTAAAGCTCTCCAAATTCCAGTCAATTGCCTAAAACATGCCCTACAATTTTTGCTAAAAATTTGATCAAACGCCGCTAAGGTTTGGGTCGAAATCATGCAATTTGATTCAATTATTTTTGCTATTCTTTACTGCAATTGATTTGTGTGTTTTGTTGCCCATAAAATTCTATGTGAAGGCCTTAGCACATGTCGAGAATTGAACACAAATTGGCCAAAAAGTTGTCAAGAAGTCACTGGCAGAGTTAGAGTTAAAGTTAGGGCTCGCGATTTTACGCTCAAATTCAAGCAATTTTCGAAATTGATATATGGATTTTGTTAATTACTTGTTTTTTGACCTGTATACCCTAGATTATTAAGCAAATTTGAGCCATTATGGCTTAATTGTGGGCTGTTGAATCCCGCAGCTCATCAGGGTTCGTTCAGAAAGTGTCAATCCAATTTTGATCCCTTTTTTGTCATTATTGTGTTTAATTGCTTTGTGGCTTTACCCATGAAGTTTTGAGCAAAATCCCTCAAAAATCAGCTGCCAATTTGCTGGAATATGGTCAAAAATCGCATGTAAGTCATCGGTGACATACGTGCAAAAATCCATAATTTTGACCTTAATGTTTGGCTTATTTTTGCCCAATTTTTCACAAATTAATAGTCTAAATCAATCCGAAAACAAGTTTAAGGTGGATCCCAATTGGTGAATTACACCAAATATTTTCGCTGTTATCTTAGATGCGGTTTGCATTGCTGGTCGCCATGACTCGTTTTGTGTGCTATTTCGGATCGACGGATGCTGTAGTACACTAGGGACGAGGCCCACGTGTGAGGTGCATGACTAGGGAATAAATTGCTTTTTGGTCCCTTGAGGTTTGGTGTAATGATTTATTGGTTGCACGTTTTTAGAAAAATATTTCTGAGACTGCTTAGTTTAGCGTAAAATTTTTTACAGCACAACTCTTTGGGCTAATTTATTTCAGGGTGACAAATGTTTATTTCTATGCCCCTAAACTTTATGAAGTTTCTACTTTTGGCCCAAGTGGGGTCCAAATTACAAATACTCAATCTTTTTGGCTGTTTTTGAAAACTAAGCTTATGTTATCGTTTGGACTTCTTATAATGACTTTACTGGCACTAGTCATCACAATCTACTACTTATATCATAAACATTATATTTTTTTGTGATTAGAGGCTCACCATGTTTAGCAAAATAATTAAAGCTTAACAAGAGAGTTTCAACCATCATCTGAACTTAGTCGATGTTGGACCTTGATGTTCCTCTAACTTCTAGTTTACAGAGATGGCTAATCTCAAAACCTTCCTTAAATCAGGCACAGTACAGATTTGTTTCTTTTCTTGCCTCAGACTATGTTCCCTAATCAAGTTTTTAATCTTTTAAGGATAGTGGAACTTTAATCAAGTGATTATAATATTTAAGACCTAATGTTCGATTGAATAACATTCCCTACTTGGAACTTCTTTTATTAAAAGCTTAAAAATGGAAATATTGCAGTGGAAAGGTTTGAAGAGAGACATAAACAACTAAGATCATTAGAGATGCTTGCTCATAGAGAAATGAAAAACTCCAACTTCTCTTTTACCCGACAATGCTCAAATAATCATGTCCCTTCTCAGCATTCAGCCTCTCCTTTTATAGAGGAGTTAGGCTGCCTAGGATGTCATAAAGGCTACAGTACACCCTGATATTTCACTGGCTACAGTTGCTCTCACATGGCTACAGTAGGCTGCATTATTTTTCTGACTAGACACCCACTAAAAGACAATAATGATGCAACAACTTTTCAGACTACATTAATGTTGACAGGACTAGTCATCCATATTGAGATTTTCCATGCCTTCATCTCTAATAATGTCTTCCAGACCATTATTATCTAAATAATCATCAAATTCTTCATCAACTTGGAGGTGCTCTGGATCCAACTTCTTAAATAATTCATGAAGATATTTCTTTCCTTTTTCTAATAAAAATTTTTCAACTCCAACATCAAAGAGATAATCCAAGACATTATCTGAAGTCACTCCATCTACCTTCATATATTCGCTAAACTCATTGTGATAAGCGAAAGTAATCCCGCAATGCATTAGCATCTTTCCTCATTCAATTAATGCCCATGTTTGATGATAAATGTTGTAAAAATCGATAACTCTTGCTAAAGCAGGATCAGTAACTTATTCTTGTCATTTTGGAAATCATTCTTGTCACCAATCATTGGGATCGTGGAAATCAACTATCTGAATAATATAATGGGTTAGTTTTGCTTTTTCATTTTCTTACTCGATTAGTGCATCATGTACCTCCATATATAGGCATCTATTATGTGGAATTTTTGTTAGAACATTAGAAGATGTAAGAATCCAATGGATCCTTGTAAACATACACTGCTGAGATTTAGTTAGTTTGAGAAAAACGGGTACTTAGGATCTAGGATTTCCATAAAGTAAACTGTCATTCCATAATCCTAGACTTTAATGACGGGGTCATCTGGAGAGGTTGAATTTGTTGGGAAACTAATGCCACCAACTCCAAATTTATTAAGAAAGTAAATTATAGTACTCCATGATTGCCAAATATCATAGGAATAATTATAATAGTAGTCGATGCATGATGCATACCACTTAGTGGACTATTTTTCCTGAACGTGAAAACTTATTTTTTCTTGAATATCAAAGGATACCTTAGATAATTTATTTATAATTCTAAAAGACTAAATCTTTGGGCTATTTCGCAGGCAGAAGATAAGAGACCAACGCGTGATCTACTTGTTGTATGAAATCCCAAAATATCCATAGAATGAGAAATCCATAATTAGTTAAGCCATAATTGCTAATGTAGGAGTTAAACCATAATTGCTAACGTAGGAGTCGCTCTTGCGCTTGCATATTTGATAAATTCTTTTTTATAAAACTAAGTATTCATTTACAATTAGTTCAAATAAGAAAAGGTTTTAGGGCTAAAATGATTAGGAATTTTTTAATTTCTCTAACTGCAAGGATTTCTTTTTGTATTGTGAGATAGTTACATTCTAATTTATTAAAACTTCCACTGCAATATTTATAGAGGTTTTTCTCCTTTGATTTTGAGTATCGCACTCCAGTGCTCATTGCTAGCATGTGTCTCAAGAATTAAATCATCTGCTTCATTAGGTAAATTAAGAACATGAAGATTTTTACACATCTTTTTGAAGTTTTGAACAATCTTTAAATGGCTAGGGGTCCATCTCCAACTTACTTTTTTCTTGAGTTTCTGCTGCAACGGTTTTCTTGATTTAGTAGATCTTTGATGAAATATAAAGCATGGGTAAGACATTCACGAAACCTTTCTGATTGCTTGCTATCTTTCGAAAAGTTTTCTATTTTTTCTAGAATATGCTTTCAGAGGATGATTTATCTAGCTTTTATCTCTAACCTTAGGAACTTGATTTGTTATTCAGCATAAATGCATCTATTCTTATCAAGGATAATACCACGATCAATGCATCTTTGGGTGACAGCTAGAACAGTATCTTTGTGTTGCTCTATAGTCTTGAAGAAGGCAAGGACATCATTAATGTAAACTAGGCAGCAGTGATTAAGATATTTAAAGATATTATCTATTCTTCTTTGGAATATTTGAGGTACATTTTTCAGATTAAATGGTATTACTATTCAATCATAATGTCCTTGTGGAGAACTAAATGCAGCTAAAGGAATGTTTTCTTCTTGCATTTTTATCTGCCAATATCTGCTCTTGTAATCTATTTTCGAGAACCAAGAAGCTCCTTGAATTCTATTGAAAAGGGTTGTTTTGTTAGGAATATAATAACCACCAGAAATAGTATTATCAAGCTTTTTGTAATTAATTGCCATTCTTGCTTTTCCTCTTTTCTTATCAGCATGATTTCTTACAATAAAAGCAGGATTGGTGTGAGGACTTTTGCTCTTTCTAATTAATCCTTTATTTAGAAGTTCTTTGATTCGTTCTTAGATATCCTAGTGTGTATACACCATTTGTTTGGCTTGAATAATAGTGTTAGGATTTAATAAGGTAATCTTTGCAACTATCTTATCTTTATTCCAAACTTTTAACAGATTATCAGAGTAGAGTTCCTTGCATAATTGCTCTTATTGTTCAATAATTTGCTCTTTAACATCACATGACTTGAAAAATCAGGTGTCATTGTTAGTGCTATCTCATGTTGTGCAGGCATTACCTTCTCACGATGCTGACTGCGTGTAAACTCAATCTTTTGATAAGTGTAAGCCTTAAATTTTTCAATATGAACTGAGTGACCATTATTATAAATATTATTTGATTTATAGTCTATATGCATGCAGAATATAGTCGTTGAAAATTACTTCAAATAATCATATCATAAGAGGGCTGATGAGTAGCCTATAGAACTAGTATAATGTATTGGACTCTTTCTAATTCTATAGATTGCCCTTCTAATGCTTCGTTGTAGCTCGTAACGCTATTATCAGCTATCCTTACTTATAAAGAATTCTTGGTTTTTTTCCACATAAATTCTGGAAATAATGATGTTTTTCGAAAGCATACCGAACAACTATTATCTATGTACGCACACAATTCATATTTATTATATCCCTCTAAACATGCCTTTATTGGGATACGGATGCTACTAGGATTTGTATTAGTGACTTCATAGCATATCTCCGTAGTCATATTTTAACTAATTTATCTTCATAGATTGGCTCACTAACAGTTCTTGTTTTGTACCTAATGACTTTTCTGTCAAGACTCATACTTCGATCTACACTATGCCGTGTGGGTTCAAAACTCATTGTACTCATTTTAGTAGTCGTACTAGTTGTATCATCTTCTTTAAGCTCTTATTTAGCTGATGAAGACCCTTTTCCTCATTCAAATCTTGTACTCATGCTCTTTAATAATTGAGGTCTAATGGTAATTTTACCATTCTCATCAATGTTTATCACATTTTTCTTATTGATTTTCATGGGATTAGCAAAGCTAGATATCCAAGACCCATCGATTTTTATCTCTTATGTATTGAATTTTGTCCTTTTAATCTTTTGCACTGGGGTATGACTTTCAAATTTTTTAGCCTTTATCAATATTACCTTAGTTTTTGGATCTAGCATATTATCTAATTTATAGATTCCCTTCCAAAATATCGTTAGTGGGTAACCTCCTCTCTTCCTATCCATTCCAACTGTTTTTATTTTAAGAGATATGAAATTTTTAGCAAATTCATCTTTTAGACTCACATAATATCCAGGTCAATAGTTGAATCCTACAAATCCATTGCTTAAATTAGTCTTAATCCCTGTGATAATTTTATAATTGAATTTGGTGTGCTAGATATTAGAAAGTAAAGCATAAATATCAATATCCTTACCATGATACCATAATGGAGTAATTTGAACTTGAACACTTCCATCATGGATATATGTGTACTTTCTATCTTTGTTGTGCTTAAGGATGTTTTTCCAATTACTGAGATTAACTTCTCCCACATCATACTCACAGTCTTTCATTTCTAAATCTCCTTACATCATTTTGCATATGTACTTACTTTTTAATTGGATGATGGATTTTTTATAGATCATGTTTTTCTGAATTATGGGAAGAACCCAATCTCTTTTGACTTCTTTGTTTTTATTATCTATAATAAATTCTTCTCTTTGGAGATCACCAATACTAATCGAGCCACTTTCCATCATATGACTGGTTTTTTCATAATAACTTTTTTCATATTCATCTTCTAGTATAATTTCAATAATTCTTTTGTTGTTATTCAAGGCTAGGTCTAATGCCTCTTCCTCACTAAGCTCAAAGTAATCTAGGCTACCTAAGGTCTCAATAAGCTTGTTGTTCTTCCTATTTTTGCATTCATTTGCATAATGGCCTACTTCTCTACATGCCCAACACTTACAATTGTTTTTCCCAGCCGAACAATAAGTGGCTTTTCTAAAAAATCTGTCTTTTAGGCCTTGGTTTGTTACAATATTTTCTTTTATATTTCTCTCACCTTTGTTTGTTAAAGCGCTTTTTCTTATAAAATTTTTGTTTCCTTCTCCTTTCAAGTTCTTTTCCCCAGCGGTGAAGAGGATCCCAACAGGTTAGAAATTGCTTCTTAACTTACTTTTGCTTTTGGAGATCAAGACATTGATCATTGAACTATTTTCTTAAATAAGAGATTCTTGAATCAAATGTATCAATGACATCTGATTTTTCAAGTCATGTGATGTACTTTTCATTAATTATAAAATTATCGGATATGATAATTTGTCGTAGAACATACAAATATTGGTTTCGTTATGCCTAATTTTGCAATAATATTGACTAAATTCAGTAATATAGTTTTTCAGTTATCTCGTATCCCATAACTCTATATTATTAATCTTTCTTTGTTGTTCTCTTGCTTTTTCTTTATAATCAAGTTTAGCTCCTTCAAATGCAGTTTCAATTTCTTTATGCAAATTTTTGAATATTGTAGCTGGTGTTTCTAACATTCTTAATGCATTTTTACTATCTTCATTTAATAAATCATACCAGTCAACTACAGTGTTAGAAAAACTGTGTCCATTATAGTTTAGAAAATTTGCAGCAGTCCCTGTATTGTTAAGGTTTAGGAAACTATTCATACCTCTTTTCCAATACTCAAATATTTCTTTTATATTACGAGCTTCATCGATGTTCAAGACATATCATATTTGGCTAATTGGGGTAAGGTCAATTTCTTTAAATGTCGTAGTTTTTCCCAGGATAAACCCAAAGAAAAAATTGGTTATATATCCCACTGAAACGTATCTAGGCTTCATAAAATGTGCATTTCTTCTAGAAGGTTCACTAAATTCTTTAGGCTTAGGAGCAACATTGTTGACCAAATTGGCCTCAATTTCGTCTATGTTGAATTCCTCTCCAATTTCATTAATCCATCGTCAAATGCCTTTTCATCATATTTTTTATTCACTTTTCTTCTAACTTCTTCTAATGGTCACACATTAAGACCCGCTAGTTTAATTAGGTTCATTTACTAATATATTTCTTCTTCTAATTGAATGTTGTTTGTCTCTTTATTATCATCAGATAATTTCCTATTTATCAACTATTGCATCCATGATTTTGTTTAATTCTTCTAGATTTTGTTCTTTCTCAAACATATTCTATAAATTTTCAAGATTATACTGCTTATACTCCATCATCTTTTTTTTTTTTGCCTTTTAACAGATTTTTTATCTGATTTTTCTCCAACTTCTTTTTGAATTTTTATATCATGCAAAGAAAATGGATTTTTGATTTTTGAATCTTGCAAAGGACATTTATGCTGAAATGGAGTAGTAATACTTAGATAAGATTTTCCACTGTGTCTAACTTCATAAAGTAAAGAAAGATAGATTACGGATAATTGTTTCTTAATCTCCTAACTCCAGTCTTGATTTTGGCTAATTCAGCTTTTAATTCTAAAATTATATCAGTAATATAGTTTAATTGAGGTGCTAATAAAGTCATTCCTTTTGGTGAGTGAACAATATGTGAATAATTAGGACCAGGTGAAACAAGTGATGATTCAAGCATTAATCATAGTTAATTAGCTTAATTAATTATTAATTAGCTTCATATATTAATTATTTTTGGTCACGTAGCTCTGATACCGTTTGAAAGAGGGCTTCGAGTAATATCTATGAGCAGAAAACCACATGCACAAAATTAAATTTTTTGAAAGTAAGTTTTTAAGAATTGGGGCTAAAAATAAATATTTTAAAACTTGAGGGGCCTTTTTGCACTTTAAAAAGTTAGTTTGGTCAAGTTTGGTTCCAGAAATTATATGCAGCAAAGTTGGATGCACTGGAAAATTGTTTCTGAAGTTGTAGTTGTAGAAAATTATTTACCCCAAACCTTGATACCCAGAATAGAATTTATTAAGTGACCAAGCTATGCGATGCAGCACCCTTTTTTTCTTAATAAAAAAGAAAATCCCAAAATCTAAAATTTTTTCAATGTTGAGCAAAGGTTGACTGTAGTTGACCAGTTTATTTATTTATTTATTTATTAGTATTTTTTGTTGTTTTTTTGATTTTTTAATTGGACACTTTTATTTTCAAAGCCTCGTTTGGAACTTTTACCATATCAATTCATTATAGATGCATGAAATAGAATATGACATGTCTTAATATTCTTTTGTGAGTATATATTTAATATGATATTAGATATCATCATTTTTTGGGTGACATATTTTCCTTATTATTAATAATCGTATATGTTTCTCTATTAAGCATGTTTCCTTCCCATTGAATTTCACATGATATATAATAAGTATATATATTTAGTTGAAAGTCATGAATATTATGTTACATATTATGAGAATGTATTTCATATGTTGTAACCTTCTAAACATCATGTAAAAGTTTCGCCTAAATATGTTATGTGTGAACAAGACGAAATTTCTTTAAAATATGTTCTTTGAGAATTTCATTGAATTAGTAAATTATGCCTGAAATATTTAAATTCATTTTCATATATTTAGGGATATATGTTGGACTTTCTTAAAATATTATTGGGATTGGCGCATCATCTTTGATTAGAAATTTGAGAATTCTTTTAGAATATTTTAATGTGCGCTAAGTATTCTAGTGACTTGGAATGAAATGATGAAGTTAATTGAACTAAAATGTTAATTCCTACGATGATGATTGGGAACCCTATATGAAATTTCGACTCTAAGGTCTACCTTTGTATTAACTCTGTCAGTTATCTGTAAGTTGCATGGATGTGTGTATGCTAAAATATTAGACGTATGTGTGCTTTTATGCTGATTGTAAAACTTTAGCTACCGCAATTGCCAAACTTAGGTCTCTCATTATTAGGTTTGATAATTATAAGAAGAGTTCATATATCTTCATGACCTAGCACCCGAGGCACATATCAAACATGATTAGTGAATTGGCTGACATATGCTATGAATTAACCAATAACCAACAAGTTCATGTCGTGATTCGGTCCTTGCCTAATGATTGGGGTCATATTAATGTGGTCTTATCTCGAACTAAGTATATCATTACTTTCGAGGACATCAAGCGATGACTTTGAGCTAGAGGAAAAGCCACAAGAGACCATGGAAATGGTAGCTATAGAAGTGCACATGTCAACCTATAACTTGGGAAATGGTTCTAAGAGGAAGAATTAAGGGAACTGGATTACCAACACTCAGTCCAATGACGAACCTGAGAATAACCAACTAGGCAAAGAAAAATATGCACGGAAGAAGGATTTAATGCAAGCTAAGTCCCTCAACTAGGACCAAATGGGTCACCACTCTCGTGATTGCACTAAGCCTAAGAAGATACTTAGCAATATCTCCTAGTGACTTCTGTATGGCTAGTCGTATTCTTCTTTCTGGAACTAATTCTATGTGAATTCTAGGTTTAGTAATCCGTACCAGAGTGTTGGAGACCATGAAGCTTTTACTGGGCTTTCAACAAGTTCTAACATGGTTCGATGAGGACACATGTTGAGACAACAGCAAGGTAGTCGTTGGAGGAATTGAAACAAGCAAGCTAGTTGTATAGTGGTCAATACTCTATCCTGTCTGAAATCTTACTTGCGCTTAAGATTTGCTGGAATAATACCCATGTTAGTTCTATTGACTTTAAGTTTAATTTGACTATTTTCATGGGATTGAAGCCTAGTTATTTGTAAAGCACATTTAGTTTGGGTTCTGCTTTTATGAGAAATGGTTTACGTGTAATGGATTGGATATTTCTTCCACTAATCCAAGTGTTTCTTTGTTTTGTATTCACATAATTATGGTAATTTGAATGGTTTATTTGTCATAGTGGACTAGGCCATATGGTTCAAAAGCATATATATGCAAAAGCTAGCTAAATAAGATTTGTTATCAAACAAAAGTGGACTAGCCTGCTTGTGAACATAGTCTGGTAGGAAAAACAACAACAAAAACATTTAATTTTAGAAAAGTTGCTAAGAGCCTAATTTGCATTATAATTAATTCATTTGAACATTTATGGTTCGATGAATGTGATAATAAGGTGTAGAGCTTCTATGTTTCCTAACATTTCACTTGATTTGGTCTTATTTATTTAACTTCAGATGAGTCTGAAGTGATAAGTTACTCTAGAAAACATGTGAGCATGGTTGAAAATCAACTAAACCCAAGAGCTTAAGGCCTCATAGATCAAATCATTATGCAATATTTATTAACATTATTTTAGTGGATATTGTGATAAAAAAGGAATAGTTCATTAGTTAGCTATCCTAAATTTCTACAACAAAATGTTATTATGGAGATAGAAAATAGAATGCTCTATGATATGGTAGGATCAACAATTGCATAAAATTTGTGAATCTCCTGTTACAGAGATCTCTTTTTGTTGCAATCTATGACCTTGACCTTGTGCTTGTAAAGTAAGTTGCTACCACTCTTTATGAGTCATGGATTGAAGCCTAGTCTGAAAGGCTTGTGACTTCAGGGGTATATGACTCTTGAACAGAACCCCTGCTACTTAAACTGGACAAGGGGAAAGAAAAGGCGTCCTTATAGGGTATTCTAACCTTGAAATTTTTTTACTCATTGGGCTGTAAGACAATGGAACTAAAATTTAAAGAATATATATCACATTCTAAGGAATGGATTTCCAATGACAAATGAGATAGGTTAAGACTTATTCTATTAGTTCTCTAAGCTATATTCGATCCCTTCATTCGAGTAGGAGGATTTTTATTAATGATGAATACGTTCATTATCAAGGTCCACTTTCATCATCAAGAGCAAATGAAAGTGATCATATTCTTGTTCGAACTGGGAGCAAGATGATTGACTTGGTTTGAGTTGGAACAAAATCAATCCAAAGAGGAATGATTTGAGATTAATGAATCTCTAATAAGACATGGTTTTCATAAAGTATTCCTCCATTCTATTTAGGTAATAAGGTACATGAAGCTCTCGCAACACTCCTATAAAATGGAAATGAGCAGAGAAGCCTTTTATGACCCTTCTAAGGACAACTGGATTAAGGCAGTGGGAATAAAATTGAGTAAATGAAGGTGAATAGTTAGTTGACCTTTTAGGACACAAAGTTATTGGAGAACATGTCAATTTTTAAATTGTAAGGCTAATGGCACAGTTGGCATTAGGTTCAACTTATTGAAAAAAGATACACATAATAGGGTCAGATCAACTATAAAAAGTTTCTTCGCTCTGATTGTGTGCTTTATCCTAATTTGACCTCTATCTAGCTATTATCGCTAGTTTGGACCTAAAGTCATGTCATATGGATGTGCAAATACCAATCTCAAAGGAGATCTGAGTTGTCATAAACATACGGTTTGTGAACATATGAGGCCAATTGTGAGCTTAAAGCCTTTTCAACAGATTGGTGTACTTGTCTTTCATATTGTGGTTATCTCTAGTGGCTAACTACGATGATATCAAAAGGTCCGAAAGCAATTTTGTGGTCAAGTCATTATACATGGATGACTTACTAGTAGCTAGAAATGTTATAGAGTTACTCAGTAAGACAAAACGGCTTATCATCATCTAATATGCTCTTGAAATAAGGCTTTTGAGAGATATTCGAAGGGGCTATTCCTTTTTACTAAAGAGAATGGCATCAAACAGTCTTTGAATAATCTAATATGCGAAAATATGATCTTATTAGTACTCACATCAAAAATGGTGATGCCCTATAGTAAAATGTGTTAACACTATATTAGAAACTGACTAATAAGCAAAAGCTACTTTGTTAGGTGTGGATATGAACTAGACCTGAGAATATCATAGTGGCAGACAGGTAAATCATGAGGTACCTAAAAGGAACCCCCGATCATGTGCTTTTGGTACATAGGAAACAACTTGCATCAAAAAAGGTGTAATAATCTTAGCTGTGGCAAGTTTAAATAAGAAATGAACCTGCAGATATGTCTTCCTACTTAGCAATGGTGCTAAAGTGGCAGGATCAGTCATACATTGCCCTATTATAACATAAGCTTATGGCTCTCTCCTTAAAAGCGCAAGAATCTATTTGGTTAAAGAGGTACTTGGATTATTTGGTTGATGGAACGAATAGTACTATCCAGTAATCGTTTACTGGGACAAGTTGTGATCACACATGCTAAGAATTTTTCAAGACCAAACAGATTGGGCATAAAGTTTCACTTTGTAAATGACATGGTGGCACACAAAGAGAGTAAACGTAAAGTACTTTCCTATGAAGGAAATGCTTATATAGCCATTGAGCTAGCTTTGATAAGAGAATGTGCTTGATGAGCACATAAAAGCCGAATCATTTTCATAAATGACAATTATGCCATGGTATGGTGTTCACAAATTGTTTTCCCCATGTCCACAAGTGATTGTCTAATATTGTGTAAAATTCAAGTAAGTTGTTTTGTATGCACTTATTAGGAAAATGTTAAAAATGCATGCTTATTCATGGAAACTTATTGTGCATTCTTGAATGTGAAAAGTATATCCAGTAGTCTCGAGATTATCCCTCTTACACAGGTAACTGCCTCTATTGATTTGAGTACTAATAGGAGATGAGAAAAAATTCTAAGTAAAATTATCACAAGGATAATTATGAGAACCTATTAACTTAAAATCATGAATGTTGCCTTGATAATGATAGAATGTCATTACATCATATAGGTAAAAACAAACCTTATCTAGTCTACCCCGAAGAAGTCAGACGTGGGTTCAAGTTAACGAGTAGATGTGGACATCAGTTTTGACAATATGATATCCAAATATCATCTGCACAACATTCTAGTTAAAAAACCAAGAGACATATGCTCCCTAGGAAAGAAAGAATGTTATAGCACATATTTCATACCATGTGTGTAAGAGATGACTAATCGAGTTAATATAGTTTAGATCTCTACTTACGTTTGTGTGACACTGGCCTAATATTTGTACCCTTAGAACTCCAATCAATGGCTTGCGGCTCGATTTAATGTTTGTCATCAGAGTGTGTTGCCAAAGGATCATAAATGATTTGGTCTGGAAGGATATGCATAGAAAAACGAGTTAGATTTCGTCGAGATTCATGTGCGAAGAGGAAGATCATTCACAGAATCTCATCAATTTCTATTCATCGGTGCATTAGTTATGACATATGGGTCATAATTGTAAATATGAAATGTGATTTGATGAGATCAGAGTGAGAGATGTTGATGACATTGAAATGATCCAAGGTACTTGCATTCTTCCCACTAATCATGTGCTGTTCTCGATGAGAGGCTATATATTTCTAATATATGTATAGTATAAATCTCTTACAAGTATGTTAGTCATATGGCCTATTTGCCCAATATGAAGATTGTGCAAAAATAAAAGAAAAATAAGCTTTTTTTAAGGTGGAAATAAGCACCCCCTTATGCGTGAATAGGAGATGTTAGACTTAGGGCATGATATACTCCTAAAGGGTTGCGAACCCAATAAGCATAATAAGTTGACAACTTAGCTACCTCAAAAACTTTAATTCCTCCACTGGTCCATCTAATATAAGAAGGGACCAGTCTAAGAGGAAAGAAACAAATAAGAAATATCAAGGATTCTCTAAAGAGGGTTTTTTTCACAAAACCCTAGGGCTCTTAGGTTGTGAGATCATAAAGGTTATCCGAATGATGAGTTCCTTCCTTGACTAGTGATTTAAAAGTCAAGGTTCAATCATTTTCCGCTACAGGATTAAGGTAAATCTTTTTACGCTTAATTTGATATATAATTCCTTCAAAATGCGCAAAGCATTGGTGCCTCTTTGTATCACCAAGTGGTTGCTGCCATTGATGCAGGTAAGCTAGGTCTCAAAACCTTCCAATGGATGAACATTCCTCAAAAAAAGGGGCATTAGGCTCAATGTCATCCATACAAATAGAGCAAGTGGGATTAATCTCAAGACCTGTTTTTATTAGATTCCCTCATAGTGGTGGTGCATGGTGTAATTTCTTCCACAAAAAGATTTTTATCTTAGGTATCACATCCAACTTCCATATCCATTTATATGTCCACATTGTATTCAACATTATTATGAGCCACCCAAGTTGCTGACTTCATATCAAAATTGCCTAAGCCTGTGAACCCCCAACAATATGAGTCTTCTGTCTCAAATTATGGTAATGGTGTCCCCGACGCCTTTTGGCCTAGGTCTTTCTTGTTGATGATCATTTTTCATTATGAACATCCTAAACTCTACTCTTTGTCATAAACTTACTCTTGGTTTATAATGAGGGTTAGTAATTATTAAACTATGTTTCTCAAGTTACTCCACAAGATTGGCATTTTCAAACTAATTTTCCCACTAGAATTCAATTTTGTTGCCATTTCCTGCCATCTACCTAATTTGTTTTTAAGCACAACTCTACTTCTTAAACTACTTTTGCAAACTAGAGAATTATTGGATTTAGGTAGGCTATTTCAAATGTTATAATTTCTTAAATATTTCAATCATAATTTGTTTCTATAAACTGATATTATCATTCAATATTTTCCATGCTAATTTGCTTAGTCCAAGACCTCTGTTTTTTTTCCCTTGGGCCTACAAACTTTATCCGAGGCAATTATAGGTAAGCCTTTCTATGTATTGGATTTTTCTAGAAGAATGTGCTACCAACTTTGTTTAGTGACCTTGTGGTTTTTTTTGTGAAGTTCACAGGATTGCATCGTATGAGTTGGTAAAAATTCCAGGTTAGATTGGATGCGAACTGATCTATTGGCCTTGAATAAGCTATTTGTTATATAAATTTCCATTCTAGCAGTTGTTTTAGCTAGAATTTTGAAAACGTAGATGCACTAGGAGGCCCTGAAAAACGGGCATCCAAGATATTTACCAAGGGGTTTATGCTCAGGAATTATTGAAACTACCACCACCTTACATTTTTGGTGCGTTGTTGGCATTTCGTGACAAACAATGGATGATTTATGGAAATTAATAAAATTTCTAGACATATCGCAGGATCTAGCAATGGTACATCTTAGCTCATTACAGCATTGTTAAATTTGTCTTACAAAATAAGAGACTATCGTCTACAAAGAAAAGACATGTAAAACTGGTGTTCTTGGACATACCCAAACACCCACTCTTGACTTAGGTTCAATAATTAATTTACTTAGGTCCAAACTTAAGACATCCATACAAATGATGAATAAGTAAGATGACAGTGGGTCCCCTTGTCTTATTCCCTTAATAGTTATCAATGGTCCTTGTGGGTTACTATTTGTAAGCATTGAGCACGAGACTGTTGTGGTGCACTGTAAGACCTGACGCCTTTTTCAGACCGTGGACAATTATCATGAATAGTTTCATGGATCGATGATTGACCCCACAAATTACCAGAAGCCTTTCCGGTGAGTTTCGTCCTCGCTCAAACGCTATCTGAGAAAAACTTCCGAGGAGGTCAGTATTATAAGATTTCTCTATAGTAAGTACGCTTAACTATGGTATTCTTAAGAGTGTGATTTCTCTGGTGATATGGGTAGTCACTTGAAATCCTTTAAGCCACACTTAGGGTGTTACATTCACCCTACTTGGAGAGCACAGTGTCCTTGTTGTGTCTCACTAATCGACCGGCTTACGTGTCCTTTTAAACGGCGGTCCATCTCACAATCTTTGCTCCGCTAGATGGCTGTTATGGGCTCTCCCGTCTACTAGCATAGCTGGTGGTTATGGGTCAGCTTTGATACCACTTGTAGCGCCCGATTCCTTCCCGGGCCGCGAACAGTCACCCAGAACAACTTCAAGGATTAATGACTGACTCCACAAATCATCATAAGCCTTTCTGGCATGCATCGTCCTTGGTTACATGCTCCTAAGAAAAACTTTCCAAGAAGTTATCAATCCTAAGACTTCTCCACATCGAGCATGCTTAATTGTAGAGTGCTTACGAGTGAACTTTTCTAAAATGAAGGTGCAACTTTAGTGATATCGATAGTCACTTCAAATAATTTAAGCCACACAGAGGCTGCTGCATGGTGTCTCTAAAAGTGTAGTAGCTAGGATTTTTTTTTTTTGTGGGGGCCCCTTGAGTTCCTTGTGTGCCATTGATTGTCTGATAAATATATTAGTAATTGACGTTTGTTTTTGTAAGAATCTAGACACGACTTTCATGTTGGTCACGAGCTTTAAGGACGACTTTGTTTCTCTTGAGTGGGAAGTCTGTTAATCTTATCTAGTCATTTCTGTTTCTTATTTGTGATCAGGACAAGGGAAAAGCCTTTCTGAGATCTGTGTTCATGCATTTGAGTATTTTATAATGTGATTTTTGAGCATTTTTGTTTAAAATTCTTGTTAATGGTTGGTTTACAATTTTGAAATGTGTTCTTTTGTTGTTTTGGATCCAAAGATGATGTTCTTGATAATGATGAGAGTGACTTCTGTGATGCTTTTGAGATTTTCTTTATGCTAGTGATACATCCAGATGTTGGCACTGGTGACATAACTAGTAAGATTGTTCCTCGTGTTAATGATGTTGCTTTTTGGGAGATTATTTTGCTTTTTGAGCATCTCACAAGGACAGTTTTGAACATGTTGTAGATAAGTTTTTGACCATTTTTGAGTGAGTGTTTGAACTTCTGAGTAATAAGTTTTTCATCATTTTTATAAATTTGGAGTCTCTTGCAATTCAAATTTTAGAGCATGCGAGTAAGTTTTTGATTATTTTATTATGAGGTTTTTTTAATCATGTTTAGTCATAGAAGTTTTTGAACACATTGTAGATAAGTTTTTGAACATCTTTCAAATAAGCTTTTGAGCTAATAGGCAATAAGTTATTAAGCATTTTTTAAAATTTTGAGCCCCTTGCAATTTAAATTTTTGAGCATTTTGTAAGCAAATCTTCGGGCATTTTATTATGAATTTTTTGAGCATGTTTAGACGTAGTTTTGAGTATTATACTATGAATTGTTCTGCAAAATTTACTCAGCTACTTTCCATTTAAAAAAAAAAAAAATAGTATTTTTTAATATCTTCTTATGAAGTTCTTGAGCATAGGTTGGTATCATATAACAACATGATTTTTATTTTTTCTTATATGTTATTAATTTTTATTTAAACTAATTTTTTTTTTTGTGATAACCATGTTTCGAATTAGTTTTTATGGGCATGGTCAGTTATATTTTGTGCTCATTTTTCTTTCAATTTTGTAGTCTAAGAGTTTATGAACTGTGTTGGTTTTGTACCTTCTATGTTAATCTTTAGAGTTTCTGAACATTATTGATTTCTTGAACCTGTGTTATTGCTTGATTTATACTCTTGTTGATTGGTTATTGTTTGCATCTTGAATGAAGCCTGAGCTTTTATCATAGGACTATTGCTTTTCATGATTGATCGATTGTATGGTTTTCCAGACATGTTGCAGACAAGTTTTTGAACATCTTTGAAAGAAATTTTTGAGCATTTTGCCAATAAATGTTTGACATAATAATTTTCATGTTGAATGGATTTTAGGGCTTCCTAAATGTTCCATGAGATGTTACGATCTAGGCTTTATAGGTTTGTTCTGACGCACAAATCTACTGTGCCTTCTTAACATTTTGTTTCTTTCTTTTCTTATATTTCTAGATGGGACTCGTATTTTTGCTTACCTGCTCATGGGAGTACCATATGAGGTGCTTCTGGGAGTACCCAACTACCGTCCTTTCTCGTGCTTGGGAGATCCTCATCAAGAGTAAGGAGGAGAAATGGAGAGTCACTATCACTTCTCTTAGCCCCTCTTAACTGTTATTTTTCTCACGCTCTGATTCAGGGTGTAAGAGTGAGTATACTATATTTTTTGGATAAAAAACAATTGAGTTATTAATTACTTTTTATCAAAAAAATTTGGTAACTATTATTTTATTAAAATACTATTGTATTAGACACACACAAAAACGGTTAAGATAAGATTTTTATCTAAAATTATAAATAGGGATGGGCAACAGATCGGGTACCAATTAAGTCAAGCGGGTCGGACCATTTAAAATAGGATAAATAAAGGGTCGCGTAAATAATGGATCGGGTCAACAGCGGGCCAGCCAATTAAGGCATATTAATAGGCTTGACCGCATCGACCCATGCATGGTCCATTTAGTGATCCATTGTTTTTCAGCCTACTTGACTCACTAGTTTACATGTTCTAATTAGTTAAGCTTATGAACAACGTTTTATATATAACAATAATGATTATACATAGTTTTTTTATGCAAGTTTACTCCATTTTAAAGCGGGTCAAAAGCGGGTCACATTTGAATTGATCGTTTATTTACACAGTGATTAAAGGGCTAATCATGACCCGAATCAGTACACGTTATAAATAGGTCCACCCTAACTTGACCCGACCCGGTCTATTTCCCACCCTTAATTATGACTATTGTTAACTAGTGGTTAATTTATTTTTTTATACTCTTTCTTTCTCTTCCCCACTTTTGCTATATATAAAACATCCAAGTGTAGAGTACATTACCTTTTCTAACTTACCTTCCTTTCACTATTTCTTACCCTCTATTAACTCTTACCCTCTGTCTTACTCCCTCGCAAGCAGAGCTTTAGGCCTCCACTACCCTTTCTCAACCCCATCATCTCCAAACCTTAACCATCTTAGCATAGTCTTGGCTACTCCCTGACCACCCCCCCCCCCCCCCCGCAAGTGATAATTGTAGTCATCATGTCTGGTCGAAGACCCAACTGGGCCAATGTAACCCATTTCTCCGCAAAAGCTTCAAAGCAGCTTCTTTTATGTCCAACAAATTTAAGTATTTAACCCTTCCCCACCATTATGAAACACTCCGTTTCTCTGCCTCATTCTCTCTCTTCTCAAAAGTCTCAAGGCAAGCGTTGATTGTGAGATTTTCAACATGCTGATACCACATGTGGACTTGCTGGCGGATGGCAACCCCAATGGTACTGCTTCAGGCTATGGCATGAACAATCGATAAGCGGTGCTTCAAGTCAACCCTGTGACAACTCGATATGCAGCGGTGCAATTGGGCAAACCTTATGAGGGGAGGAGGGGTCAGGGTGTTGCTTAAACAAAGTGAAAAATAATATAAAAAAGGCATAATAGTTTTCTTGAAAATTTAAAAATTATAAATAAATGTTAAGGTGTAAGTACTAGAAAATTAATTTGAAAAATTGATAAGATTAACACAAATTCTTAAGTAACACCGTATCACGAAAAATTCATAATGAGAGACTTTTGAAGAAGATGACTTTTTTCTATACTAACGTAACTAATAAATCATTTTAAGGTAGCTCTTAATTTATAGGCGATCAATAATTCATTTTAGGTTCACTTTAATAGAAGTCACTCTGAACAAGTAATTTTTTTTTTTTTTTTGAGAGCAATGAACAAGTAATTAATTATACTGATAATCATTGCTGAAGTTATTCTAAACATATATGTCTTATACATTGTTTTAAACAAGCCCACCTCGTACTAGATTCACTAAGACCAAGTACAGTGCAGCCGCTCGGGGGCCAATAAATGGGCTGGCGAGCGCTTGGGTGGCTCGGAGGCTTGCGAGCCGAGGCTCCACGAGTGGCTCACTCCCGTAAGCCAGCCCACGAATTATTTTTTTTGGTCGCCCGCGCCGGTGCGCCCAAAATGGTGTTGTTTTGCGCGTGGGCTAAGAAACTTTTTTTTTTTTTTTTGGGTTGAAAACGGGAGAGCATATTTAAAGAAAAGAAAAGCTGAGTTTGATTTTTGGGACATTGGGCTGCAGTATAAAACTGCCCAACAACTCTTTTTTAGTTTTGTAATTTAAATTTCAAATTTAAAATCTTAATTTGTAATTTAAAATTCTTAATTGTGTATGTTTTTAGTCATGGAGAAGTTGAATGTCCTCTTTTAACAAAAAAATAAGTGAAGCAAATTATTTTTTAATTAATTGTGTAATCAAATTATTACGTACAAAATATTTTTCACAAATTATTTATAAAAATAATAAAGCAAAACGAGTGACTAAAAATAATAAATATATTTGGTTGTGCGGTTCATGTGTGTTATTTTATGTTTTGAGATAAAATTGTGTGTTATTTTGTGTTGTGAGACAAAACTATGAGCTTTGCATTGAAGAAATGATAATTGTGAGCTGAAAAGTCCACTCAAAAGCTGATGTAAAGGCTTAGTATTAAATAAATGCTAAAGTCTTGCTCACAAGCTCATAGCCCAATAAATGAATAAATAAATGAAAAATGAAAAATGAAAAACAATGAAAACCTCACGTCTACTCATGCAGTTGATTCTAATTTTCATTCTTGCCTTGCAAGTTCCTCTCTGCAATTCAGGAATCGCTGACCTCTCCCTTTTTCTATGGGAAATTTACAAGGGACATATACATTAAAAGGGAGGCAACAAACTCATATTTTTCCCAACAACTTGATGTTGGTTTTGGAGGGAAAGTGAAGTTGGGGAAAATATATGTGGGGTTGAAAAGACGAGAATGCCTTTGTTTAAGTGGGAAGTTTGACTGTCAAGGTAGGAAGAGAGAGTGCGAAGCAGTTAGGAGAGAGAAATGTGGAGGTGTCTGTGAAGCACTTAGGAGAGAGAAATATGAAGGTGGTTTCTCCAGTCACAACACAGAAGATAGAAAGCAAGAGTGGGGCCTCTTCAGCAGCAAAAGCCTGAGGAAGAAGAGGAGCGAGCACAACAAAGGGAGGAAGAAGAAGAGCAAAACACAGTGGAGGTGAATTGAAGGTATGTGCTTGGAAGAACGCATGGTGAATTGAAGACAGAGAGCAAGAGTGAGGTAGTGAGGAAGAAGAAGAACAGAACTGGAAGAGGACAAGAGGAAGGGGTGGCGCTGGTCCTAGCAAGAACGCATGGTGGAGTGAATTCAAGGTATGTGCTTGCAATTCAGTGAACTTTGAGGAGAAATCTTTGGATCTTGTTTGAATGGTTAGTGTAGGTGGTGATGAATGTGGTATTGTGTTGTATGAATGTCCCAACAATGGGGGAATTTTTCCTTCATTTCTGTGGTGTTTGGGTTCGGAAGGGTGGGCAAGGGTGAGCACACGAGCATGTATTTTGGAATACACAACAAGGTTAATATGTTAACCATGGTAGACAGTGGACTTAGGTGGGGTATGCATTGTAACTAGGTGTAATACCTGGTATGACAAGGATAATAAAGGTAATAACGTAACTTTTGATCCTAAGAATGAGAGGACGTAGTGTAACAGTGATGTGGTACATAGGTATAGATAGACAGGGAGAAGTAGCTGGGCAAACAAAGCACATGATGTGGTAGGTGGTGATAAATTGTGTAGGTGTGTATATATGCCACAATAATACTGTCTGTGCAGTGGGAGGTGGGCGTGTTGTTGTGGTGTGTATGTGCTAAGATTAGAATGTAGTGAGGGTGAGGTGTGATTGGGGAAGCTAGATAGTGAAAGTTTGCGTAAGCGTTGCACCAGACAGAATGGGTTGGGTAGCAGGTTGGGTAGATCAGGGGATAGCCGATGAACATTATAGCACTGGTTACCATGTGTGTGTTGAGGGAATACCATCGTAGGCGTAGTGAAGTTGTTGGGTAAGATGGTGGGGACAGTGGGTGGGACGAACTGACGTAAATGTAATGCGCCAATGCTGGGTATGAATGGAGTACATGACTAAATATTTGCTTTATCTGACATGCAGGGTACAGGTTGCAACCTTGGCCGTTGATTGGGAAGTGGATACAAAGTGCTGGTTGTGGGGATATTAACGAGCAATGGATATAAACGCTGCAGTAGCTGGAGAAGGGGGAAGAGGAGGGAGACAGTTATGTATGTTTTATGGGGGGAATGTTGGCGAAAAGTGGAGATGGAAAAGCTACATATGAAGGTGGGTCAAGAAAATGTATGGTGGTGAAGGAAGGAATGGGGGTAGAGGAACTGATGAAAATGGTGAGGGAGATGACAGGGAGTGATATGTTGGAGGAAAAATTATGGCACAGTTTGAAGTATGATAGGGAGATGTTGGTGGCAGTTGAGGGGGACAACGATAAGAAGGTGATTTTTAAGGGTAATGATGAGCATGGCTATATGTATGTTGCCAGGAACGGCGGTCCGGTGAGGCGAGCACAGGAGAAGGGTGTTGTTTGCAAAGGAAGAGTGCGAGATTGTTATGAAGGCAAGCAAATAGCCAGAAGTGGGAGAAAGTGCAATGATGGTGTGGAAGTGGGTGAAGAAGGCAGCAACAACCAAGCAGAAGTAACATGGTATGGCTTTGATAAAGATGTAATTGTTGTACTCCACTAATCATTTACAGGTAGGGAAATTGATGGGTAATCTGTTGGTGTGCAGCAACTGCAGGTCATTGGGGAGCGAAGAAGGTGAGATGCCAGCAAGCAGGTTGTGACTTGGAGGGGATACAATTAAAATGTCATATGACGATGAGATATCTATGGCTCAGAGGATGCAGGTGATAAAGAAGCAACAAAGGAGGATAA
The DNA here is from genome assembly GCA_029747015.1 of Carnegiea gigantea. Lineage (NCBI taxonomy): Eukaryota > Viridiplantae > Streptophyta > Magnoliopsida > Caryophyllales > Cactaceae > Carnegiea > Carnegiea gigantea. The sequence continues at coordinate 29,963 of JAKOGI010001519.1, forward strand.
TACAGGTGATAAGCAAGCAGCTGAGAAATGATGTGGTGACAGAAACAATAGGAAAGGGTGTGCTGATGGGAATGATGTGAATGATAATGTGTGGCCACGTTCTGGTATGCAAGCTCGAAGTTGTCATCATACGTTTAGCATATGAAAGAAGTTGATTAGGGGAGAGGAATAAATATTTCAATCTGCGAAAGCATTTAGGCAAATGATATGCAAATATGCTATTGCAACCCACTTCAACTATCAGTTTGAGAGGAATTACAGACAAAGAATTGTGGCCCTATGTAACACTGCTGACTGCCCATTCTACCTATGCGTTATAGGTGGGAAGAACACACAGGTGATGTCCTTGAAAGACTTTAAAGGGCAGCATGTACACAGTGTTGGGGAGCAATGCCAGATGGGTATCTGGGCAGATGTCGTGTCAAAGCGGAACATCTAGCACACCTCATTGTAGGTAAGGTGTGGTTATGTCTTGACTACTCTTCCAAAGACATTACGTAAGATCTGAAGCTGGAGTTGGGGATTCACCTGACATACATGCAGTCATGGAGGACGAGGGAGTTCGTCCGCATGATGGTGCTTGGCAAGCTAGTGGATCATTACAAATTGCTCCCTTGGATATGTGTAGCGATCTTGAGGGCGAACCCAGGGTCAGTCGTAGTGTGTGAGGTTGACGGATGCAGGTTTTATAAGATGTTTGTGGCATACACTGCCAATGTAAACGACTTCAAGCTTGGGTGCAGGCTTGTACTATTTGTTGATGGAACCCATATGAGTGGACCTTATCAGGGGACTATGTTGGCGGCCTGCGTGTTGGATGCAGACAACCATCTCTTCAACTTCGGTATGCCATTGTCTGTGGGGAGAAAATTGAAGAGTGGGTGTGGTTCTTGGAAATGGTTGCTCAGTGTTTGGGGCGTCTAAAGCTGTCATAATGTCGGATAGGCACCCGGTAATTCTACCTACGGTGGCACAAGTGTTTGGGAAATAGTACAATAGATACTGCCTACGACACTTAACTGAGAACTTCTTGAATGAGGCAGCTAAACATGGCATCCGCAAAGAAGCGACAAACCAGATAGTGAAGGAAATGTTCTATAGGGTCGGGGGAGTACAATGTTGCATTGGATAAGTTGAGGTGCTATAAGGCAGAGCTTAGAACCTGGGTGGAGGACAACGAGCCTAAGCAGTGAGCTGTATCAAAATTTACTAAGGAGAGATGGGGTCGGATGAACAATAATGTGATAGAAAGCTGGATCAATTGGATACGCTACTTACATCCGATGCCTGTGCCTTGGCTTGTTAGTGGCCACCTAGAGAAGCTCAGTAAGAAGATGGACAAGCATAAGACCGAGATTCTGAAATGGAAGAATGGGGTGAGGGAGAGGATAGTGTAGAAGTTGGCAGACAGTTACAAAAAAATAGGTTGTATTGCAGCTGTCAAGTGCTATAGTTTGATGCAGGCGAGTACAGTATCGAGTTAACCAATAGCCGTCGATTAGTTGTGAAGATGGAGTAATAGACTTGCACTTACAAGCAGTGGCAAATACGTGACCTTCCATGCTGTCATACTCTGGCTGTGATAGTAAAGGCCAACCTATGCGTTTATGACTACGTGCACCCCATTTATAAGACAGCAACACAGAAGACCATATACAACTAACTTATGCACCCCATAGAAACGCACGATATGGGAATAGGGGATGGAAAGATAGGGCTTGTGGTTGGTGGGGAAGCACTGGATGAGGACTATAACTAGTGCATATTACCCCCCAACAATAGCCGACATCTAGGTAGGCCACCTTCGAAGCAAAGAGAGTCTCAAATCTAGGACAAAAAAGTGCGGAGGTGCTCAAAATGCAGTGAAGTAGGCCGTACAAGGCGCAGATGTCGTAATCCTAGAGCAGATTTCGATGTAAGTTATGAGGAGGATCTCTTTGACGGTTCGTATGCAGCACAGGTGACTCGGACGTGAAGGTGTGGTTCACCGCATGTGCTGTACATTATTTTCGTATCCTATTATTGACAGGTTGTTGTCTTTGTAGGCAGTGGTGGAGTGCACGGAACCGGTACATCATACTTAGGTACAGGACGTATGGCATGCATTAGTGTATATATACACCCTGAAGCTGCACACTTACATTCATGATCGCAGTCCGCGAACAGTAGGTTCTGCATCGGTCATTTGTGACATATTCAACTGTCCACTCCCTACTAAGAATGTGGTTACCTTGTTGCAGTACATTTTGTAGCATTCTGTGAGGGTGGTATATGCCACAGCGATGCAGTATTGTGTGTATCTCAGGCCTGCTGTAGTGAATCCCCCCAACCCCTGGCACATACCCACTACGCATGCAATGAGTACCACGGTAGACACTGTGTCAAACACAGGTAGACGTACAACAATATTATGTGTGTTATGTCTGTTACTGATTACTGCTAATATGGAGGTTGGAATTTAGCATATGTAATGTTGTGTACAAATTATTTGGTATGTTTTGTAATTTGAAGGAAAAATAATGGAAATATGAAATGTGGTGTGTTGTCGTACCAAAAGCCTATGATGCTTATGCAACATGTGAAGTGCGTCATTGAAGAAGTGCATGCACATCAGATTACGCTATTGTGGTGTACATCTTTAAGGGGTATACAATAATGTCAGGTTTTGTGAATGTTTTAATTGTGTTGCACTTGTGGTTGTTATGAATCAAATACGGTAGTTGCATTTTGATGATCATGTAAAAAAGAAAAGGTTCATTCGTAGTGCATTGAACTCATATTACAATGGAAATATGTGGCCGATGGCCACATGAACGAATACCTTGAACGTGGCATGAGATCACGGTTGTAGTAGGAAAATTTCAGGTGAACCCATATTTGGCAAAGAAGGTGGGTTCGTATATGTTTGTATTCGTTGCCGTTTATGACATGGGTTAACTTGACGTACAGATCTTCGCTCCCCATGGCACTTCCCTGCGCATATGTTACTATAACCCGACCTGACATGTTCGGCACCCTAACCGTGACATGTAGGACCCCACGGCATCTTGGTTGTTGGTGGAAATGATCAATTTGGTATGTGCCTCTTAACGGCATGCCTTATTCAGGCCAACCACTGAGTCAACCTATGTACACCTAGGTAGGCCCTTGTATAGGAGTAGGTACACGTATCGATCGGAAGAACAGCATGGTTCATGTAATGTCGGAGTGGGGCAGGGGCGGGGAAGGGAAATAAGGCTGTGTCGAATGTAATACATACCAGCCATAGTTCGCATATACAGAACTAGAATGTTGGATCAAAGGCTGCGAGTGACACTGAATTACGATGATGGGTGCATGAGCGGAGTTGCTCAAAGGTTGCATCCATGTAAAAGGGGGGCCATAAAGTAGAATGTCTTAAAGTACACAACGCACAAATAGGTGGCGAAATGGACGGCAGACATAACACTATGTAGGATAATTTTGGAACACGAACAAGTGCCGGTACTGATGATATAAGGCAGACTGTTGCATCGCTAGAGCCGTGCGACATATGTACTTATGGACTTTGCATCATTATCAAACTCCCTACAACAATTGACAATAAGGTTAGACATATTCACAGCAACAGTAGTACAAGTGCACTGTTTGCATGTAGGAATGCAGACAATGGCAACGAAGTTTGCATGGGTTACGTGCATAAAATTGTTGACACTTGCCTTTACCACAAACATCGCATACGTGTATTCAAACTTGTGGGCACTAAGAACACCTTCGACAACTCGCAGAAAAAACACACACCACCGACAAAGCCGATGGGTGCTGCGAACCCGTGGTCTATTCCCGTTCTTTGCAGGATCTCCCTTGCATTATCATATACGACTCTAATGTCTGTCAACACTATTACGGCAGCCCTAGTGACTGCAAGTAATCCCTCAAACTCGGCAGGAATGGTGCGCGTGCAATGCCTCTACAGTTTCAAACTGTAATGTGAATGCCGATACAAGAGTAGTCCGAAACACGTAGTGGGATGTCGACATGGTTGTTGGTTGCTACCATGTTCACCATGTACACAATGGCATTCCCTTCTTTCTATGGGGGAGGACATTATGTCGATCTGAGCCCCATCACACCCCTTTGGTAGGATATGCAGGTACACATCGTCACTTCATCCATAGTAATTGTATGACAACACGGACTGCGAAATTTCAAATGTCTGACGCGGGGTGAAAGATGATCTTGGTATGGGCTCTATGTCGAACCCCTCAACCACACCATCTTCCTTGACGGTACAGTGTACTCATAAGAGGGTTCTACTGTCGCGCCAAGCGGTCTGCTGCTTGCATTCACTCCACTGCGAACAAAACTTAACTACAAGCAGAATTTATACTGCCACATGTGCGCCAGATGGTAGTATACACCTTAAGTTGCATAGTCGTTGTCGTGTGGCAACAACAAAGTCCATTCAGTATTGCACCGAGCAGTCCATAAATGACTACTGGGTTAGGTTGTCGATGGGGATGAAAGTAGGTCCATCCATCCTACCAATAGTAGGGAGTACATCTGCGTTCCCCGGGGGAGGGTGGGTGGGTACCGACATTATTGTTCGTAACTACAATGCAGATGTCCTCCAACTTGCTTGCCGCTGTAGAGTAATAGAAGTTTGCAATCTATGCTCCACTCCTCCGGGCGTACTTATAATGTATGAGTACCCCATCTACTCTAGCTAACCACCTTACACCAACTCTATAGGTACATTGAAGTTCCTATCGCACATAATTCACTCATTTGTTGTCTGTACTAGGTGACCTCACATGCACACAATTCGCACCAACATTGGTATACCTCATTAAAACTTCAGTGTACACAGGTATCCGGACACATCTGGCATGGTACAAAGACATTATACCCTTATGCGTGGGGTGCTTCTACCTTAGTTCGTTCAACAGTGTTCGCCCCACTGCTATGGGGCCCACTCCATCGCTTATGTTTACCACTTCACTCTCCTCGGTTTAGCTAGGTCTTCGTTTAAGGTGTGGTATACTGGGTCCCACTACATTGTGCGGGTTTGCATAGGATGGTCTTTGATTAGCATTTCCCTCTACAGGTCAGATGCTACTTACATACCATTAAAGTGGGTGAGGAGTATATTGGTGGTGAAGCATTTATGGTTACCCACTAACCCTCATGTACTTGGCTTCATTGGAAGGTCCCAACTAACATTTTAAATAGAAAGTACCTAGCCCCCATTCACTCTATCATATACTCCCGAGTTGACTAAGCTGCAGACACCCTCCGGAGAGAACATGGCAGGCCCCTCAAGGAGAAGGGCATACAGTTGTGGGTCTACTAGATCGAGGACCACCTGAAGTTATTTCGACACCGGGTAGAAGTACTACTGCTACTATAGGTTGGAAGCTACCGTTTTTGAAACGGATGACAACTACAGGCGTCGTTTCATGACTTGTCCGCAAAAGGTAATTTTCCAAATTTTTTTTGCTTCTGTGTCAACCGGTTTTGTCCGCATCCCAAAGCATACACGCTTACCCCCCTTTGTTTTCGTACCCAATCCCCTTCCCGTCAATTGCAGAATGAACATTTATGCTCGTTTCTAAACGTGATTGACCTTGACTATCCAAAGCAACCAAGGGACGGCATAGACGAGCTTGCCGAGGAGGTCCGTCAGGTGCGTGACATGATTCGAGTTGAGTGAACTGACCACCACTTCATGTAGGACGAAGACCGGGCGATCGATATGAAACTTCACGCTGAGCTCCGCATGTGGAAAGGAAGGTTCACCATCTCTGTTATTATCAACTTACTACTGATTGTGTGGATCACTGCAACTTAGTTGATTTAAGGCCCACCCATGGTAGTGCTCATGAGGTCAGGCGCGGACAGTGTTGCAGATTGGATGGTAACGTTCGTTGGTACTGGAAAATTCGATCATATATTGTGATCTTACTATCGTGCCAAACTTTTTGCTCATTGAATCGTCCCAAACGTGTTGCTTATATAAATATGTCGCTGGACGCACCGCTTTTCCGTGTATGGACACGTCAGGTTTGATAATATGAAATACCTGTGTCATGGGCAAGCTCATTTGTATGCTTGTTTGTGCTCATTGTCCTCCATAGCTGTATTATTCACGTTCATAACAATTGCTCCAACTTTTGCTTTCAACATACTTTTGCCTCTGTTGTTAAGTTCCCTATGTCACCGTGTTCACGTTGGGTACCTCGATCTTACCATGCATAGCATGTTTGGGCTTGGGGACTGCGTGGCCTCACTTCACTAAATTACAAAAACAAATTCGAGTATTTTCAAGGGCAACCGCACCATGGTCACCTCAATCCGTATCTTGGAAGAAGGCTTCGTTACTTAGTATTAAATACCACTACATTAAGTAAAATGAGTCACACATGTGGGATTTGGTGTAAAGGAGGACCCAATCACCGTGGTCCACTTTCTCCTCGTCAACGGCTTCTTAATTGCGGGGAAGGGTTATGGGGTACTCCAAAATGGTGGGACCCCTTATTAATTCCCCACTACAAATGAAGTAAACTTTCTACAAAGGGGATAATGTGACCTTTTCTGCTTCACATGTCATGCATAATAATTGCGTGGTTTTGGTGGGAGAAAATGGTGCCAACTTCTTGCACTGTTGCCCAACTCCTTACAACTCCATGTCACTATAAATGCATTCACTGTGGGCATTAAATTTTCCTCTCCTATCTCTGTTCTCCCATAACCACCAAACAAAGGGGACCTTCAATTTCATGATACATAATGAAGTCGGCTGCTATGGTTGACCAACTACAATCTAATGCCACTTTCCCTATTAAATGGAATGCTCCATAACCCGGGATTACTTCCGCAGAGTCAACTGAGTTTGTGCTACTTTATGGTTGTGGATTGCCCACTGACTATGTGGTCGACCCCGACATACCTGATAAACGTCGATCAATTTGTCGTGAGCTAAAATTTCACAACCTTACACTTGCTCTGTTGTGCCTTCCATTTGGCCACGTACTTCTGATTGCCTAATTTCGGGTCCTCTGCAGAGAGCTTGCAATCATTACAAATGGTTTATGTAGAGTACAGCAAGGGAGAATAAGGCCATTCTCATTTCGAAATTGCAACATTCAGTTAACAAGCTCAAGGTAAGGGTGTTGGAGACTGGCCTGCAATTGAGATCGTCCAAGGAGTCACACATGCAGTTGACTCATGACCTATGCACTGTGAAGCGGTCTACAACCACTTGGATGTTGACAACTGCAACATCCATGCTTATGTTACTATCCCTATTACTCTGCATGGTGGCCTGATAAGGGGGCCCATCCTCACTTGGGGGTTTTTTTGGGGTGCCTTTGTTTCCATTCCCGCATTTGTGGTGTCGTGATGTACTTTTTTGGCTACATTATATATTTTGGTTTATGTACATAGGGCCTGCGACATGTGCGTAGAGAAGATGTTGTTGTCGTCATTACAATGTATGACAACAACATCATCTTCGCCGCACATGTCCAGTGTAACGTGATTGTTATGTTGGGAAGCCC
>JAKOGI010001519.1:47500-223853 GCA_029747015.1 Carnegiea gigantea
GAAAACCACGTGCTCGGGTAAACTGCCACAAGTTAGTTGGTATACATACATACCTAATGTTGTACACTGCGGGATCTTTGAAGAGTGTGAGAGAGGGGCAGAGATGAATTGGAGGAAACATAGATATACACATAAATCTCCTTATATCACACTCACATACCTACACACACAGAGACACACATATATATGTGTATATGTATATGTACACATATATACATATATATGTGTGTGTGTGTGTGTGTGTGTGTACACACATGCATATATATGTGTATGTATATACATATATATATATATATATATATATATATATATATATATATATAAATATTATATTATATATATATATATATATATATATATATATATATACATACACACACGCATATATATAACTGTACACACACCTGTATGCATGCGTATATACATGTATATTCATATGTACAGGCATGTATATAGATGTACATGTACGTAGGTGTACGTACATACTTAAGCTGTACCTGGGTGTGGGGGGCTTGCCGACGTCGATAGGGGGATGTGCCGCTAGCAGAGCCAGTTTCATCTGCCGCATTAGTGGTGGCGACAACGTCATCCATCTTCTCCTGTCGTCCATCCTGCACGCACGTCAGCGCAAGTACATGTGTCGGTCAGCGACCATGAGCAGCTACTGGTATACCACCGCAGACAAAACCACGTGCCCGGGTAAACCACCACAAGTGGGTGGTTATGCATACATGAACCTCTACAGTGGGGGACAGTTGAAGAGCGTGATACAAAGGGACACCATGTTCTGCGACTGCATAGGTAAGGGGTTGCATCGTTCCTAACTAATGGGGGGGCCGTGGCGTCAATGGTGGTCATGGTCTCACTATCGTTTACTGTGGCAATGCAAACATGTTCTGTCCTCCTTGTGGCAAGGACATGATCAAAAACACAGCTGCTACTAAGTTGCAAATATGAACACCCACTACAGCCGGTGTCAAACGTGTTAGTTAAGTTCAGAGAAACGGGATGATCCGTACCTAAGGGATGGGGGCGTCCCTGGCTACAACGGTCAGAGTGCTGCCTACCGATGTGGTCGGCTCAGTGCCTATATTAGTTTTCCGACCTTGTGCCTCTTCAAAGTGGCCCATCGTGTCATGGATCGGTCGGGGGCCATGATCCAGGCCGCCTGCAGCTGCAACAGGGATGACGACTGCCATGTCCATTGTCGCCACGTTGTCCGCATATCGTGCGCCACCCCTTATCTCTTCCACCACTTCTTCTTTGCTTGTGTTAGGGGTCGCCTTCCTGAACCATTTCCAGGAAGTGTATACATTCCCCATTCTGCGCTTCCCCTTGCGCGGAGCGGCGGCCGGATTAATGAACGGTGATATCTGCTTCACTGAGGGTTGCCGCCGCTGAGGACTTCTCTATATCCTCTTTGCAATGCTTGAATTGCTCCCTTCACTAGCTATGTGTGCGTCCCCCTCTTCACCTACGTCGTCTGCATGTGGTTATTCTGTGTTGCACTCCAGTGTGGGGACCACATCTTCCTCCGTCGTATGGGAGGACACAACCATCTCATTTTCCCCTCAGGTTACATGGCGTAACCAAAGGGCTCACGCTCCTGTGCATCTTCAGCGCTACCCACATCCGCAATATGGAAGTTAGTATGGAACGAATACCTATCATCACCCTGTGATGTACTCGCTCTTCTGTCACTTGCGTGCGCGTTGTCTTCACCATCTCCATCGGTGCACTGGAGCCCTTCATTTTGCATACCTCCCGGGGGACTGTCCCTCCAACCCCTGCCTATAAGCAATGCCCTCATATATTCCAGCTCCTTCTTTGTGGTGGTGCGGGTGACTCTCTCTAATGTCAGTGCCTCAGTCACTGCCTACAGTGGCTCCCTCGTCCTTCGGAGGCACTCCTCAATGGTTATAAAACCCTGCAACCATAAATGGACCACATTTGTCCACCCCATAGGAAGCACGTGTCAGTATAGAAGTACAGTACGTAAAATCCATACATGACCTGCAACAAAGACTTCAACATATGTTTACCTTAACCGCCTAAGTCTCTATGATTGACTTACGCCATAACTACCCAGGATCCCCATTCCCACGGCAAACAGGGTGACACCCTACACCATACTTTTCCACACTCACATGCAACTAACTCAGCATTTGTATCTCCACTATTGCACATCATTATCGGTCCATGCTAGAGCTGAAAAAAGCTGACCTGATACGATTATCAACCCGAACTCGACACAAAATTAAGTGGGTTTGGGTAGAGATTTTCAACCCGTTTAATTAAATGGGTTGATACGTTTAACCTGTTTAATTAAATGGGTTACGTTCGGGTCGAAATTTTCGACACGAAAAGTAACCTATTTAACCTGTTTAATTAAACAGGTTAAATGTGTCAACCCATGTAACCTATTAATCTATTACCCGTTTACCTGTTTAGTTGCTATGTTTCAGAATTTTTTAATTTTTTTTTTTTGTGTGGGAAATGAAATTTTAGGCAGGCTAACTGGCTAAGTAAGACGTAAGATTGAAGATTCCGCACCAGGGCTTTTTTTGTGCGTTGGCTCCCTGCTATAAAAGGCTCTCCAAAATTCTCACTGTTAGTGTTCTCCATTCTCTCTCATCTTTATCCTTCACATCCCTCAGCCCAGACTCCCTCAATGCCTCACCATTCACCAAATGGCTCTCAGCCCCTCATTGCCTTAACGGCTTAACTGAGTGAACTCCCAGGCCCCCAACTCTCTCTGCCATCGGCTCGTTGCTTAAAATCTCACTGACAACACCACAGCTCTCCGGCGACGGGCAAGACGACATCTTTTCTGGCGAGGTTTGGCTGCCCACAACTTTCCTTTTTGTTTTTTTTGTTTTTTTTGGGTTCTAATTCGTTGCTCTAATTCGTTGCTTTGTTGCTGCCTTAAAACCTCTCTTCATCTCTTATTTTCAGAACTACAAACTTTTAATTCTCCGGTGACATTTTCGGCAAGGTATACTTCGATTTTTTTTATGGCGATTATATCTTAGTCCTTGTTTGAATCGATCCTCTCCTCTTCCGTTCTCTGATCTGTAAAATTAGAATAGTTTGTTGTTCTAATTCGTTGCTGTCGGCCTCTCTTTATCTCTATTTTTCAGATCTAGAAACCTTCAACTCTCCGGTGACATTTCCGACAGGTACACTTCTATTTTTTTTTTTGAGCAATTGTATCTTAGTCCTTCTTTGAATCGATCCTCCCCTCTTCCCTTCTCCGATCTTTAAAATTAGAATAGTTTGATGGAGATTTTGTTGTGGGTTTCTTGTATTCTTTGACTGTTATGGGGAGGGTGCCGAAGGGTTGGCGATTATTTCTTAGATTATGCTTTATTCTTGTTTTATGGTATGATAATTGTGTAATTACACCCTTTATGTTTGTATCTCTTACCCTTGAGTCAAGAAAAATCTATCATTGTTTAGCCTAAGTTTATGTACTAAAGCTCCTAACACCACTGTATATGTATGCTACTATCGTGACTGTATGAATTTCATCAATCTGCTATTGTTGCTATATGTGTTTTGTCAATTTGTTGTGACTATATGTATGCTACTATAACTACTGTTGCTTTCTATCGACCCCAAGATGATTAATCTTTGTATATATTTTTTTTGTTAGAGTCATGGCTTCAAAAGATTGCAATTTAGTCCCTATTGATATAGACTCTAATGGTGAGGAAGTTAATGGTGTTGAAGTTGAAGTTGACAGCAGGCATGCTAGGAAGACTACAACTCTTAAGGCTGGCTCCTATAAGCCGCTTGCAGGTGGTAAGCCTCCAAAACGCCAAAGAAAACTGACTTCATCTGTGTAGGAGCATTATGAGTTTCTTGAACCAGATGTGGATGGTAATTTATTTTGTAAATGCAAAAAATGTGGCCAAATGTATCCTGGGGACAACAAGTATGGCACTGGGAATTTGAAAAGACATTTGGTAATATGTAAAAGAAGAAACACTAGAGATGTAGGCCAACTTCTTTTAGAGAGCTGATCTGGTTCATTGGGTAGTAGGCGTCCTAAATTTGATGCTGATGTGTTTCATCAATTGCTTGCTTTATGTGTTATAAAGCATGATCTCCCATTTCAATTTGCTGAATATGATGGTGTTAAAGATATCTTTACTTACTTGAATCCGGATGTCAAATTGTTTTCAATAAAGACGATCAAGAATGATGTCCTTAAGTTGTATACAAGGGAGAAGGAGAAACTTGCTGAAACTTTGCAATCTTTCTCACGTAGAATTGCATTCACTTCTGATTGTTGGACCTCGCTAAATACTGATGGTTATATTTCTCTCACTGCCCATTACATTGGTAAGAATTGGAGCCTACAAAAGAGAATTTTGAATTTTTCTTTTATGCCTCCACCTCATAGTGGGGCTACGTTGGTTGAAAAGATCTTGATGTTGTTTAAAGATTGGGGTGTTGATTGAAAAGTGATGTGCTTGACTTTAGATAATGCCACTTCAAATGATACATAGGTTAATATATTGAAGTGTCAACTTAAGCTTCTTTATGATGGGTCATATTTCCATGTTCATTATTATGCACATATACTCAATTTGATTGTTAAGGAGGGGCTAAAGGATGTTGATGAGGCTGTGGGTAAGGTGAAAGAATGTGTTAAGTATTACAAAGGTCTCAAGTAAGAAAACAAAGGTTTCTTGATTCATGTAAGGTTTGTGATATTGTTTATAGTAAAGGGTTGCGTTAAGATGTCCCGACTAGATGGAATTCAACTTATCTAATACTTGAAAGTGCTCTTTACTATAAAAAGGTGTTCAATCACTTGGAGGTTGTTGATGGGAATTTTAAATATTGTCCAAGGCCTGATAAATAGACAAAAATTGAAAAAATTTGGGGGTTCTTGAAGATTTTTTTTTGAGGTTACTTGCAATTTTTCTGGTTCAAAGTATCCTACTGCCAATCTCTACTTTCCAAATGTTTCGAGGGTCAAATTAGAGTTAAAACAACATATGGAAAGTAGGGATGCTTTCTTGAACAACATGGCAACCAGGATGTTCACAAAATTTGAGAAGTATTAGTCTGAATTCAGTGCAATAATGGCTATGGCAGCGATTTTGGACCCCCGTTCTAAATTTCAATTTGCAGAGTGGGCATATAAGAAGGTGTGGGATGATAACTATCATGTTGAGTTGGATTTGTTGAAGGATAGATTATTTGCAATGTTTGATGAATATGCAAGGGAGTCCAATATTCCTTCATCCTCTAAATCTAGCACTAGCATTATCAGTCTTTAAGCTACAAGTGAAGTGAAGAAAGGTTGTCATGAGCTCTTTGAGGTATCATTTTGTATTTTTTTTCTTTTAAGTTTTTCTTCATTTTTTGTTTTACATAAACTAATGTTGTTTTTCCTTTAGGACTTTGATGAATTTTCTAGTAAGGAGTTTGCTTCTATTACAAAATCTGAGTTGGAGTTGTATTTGGAAGAAAACAAACTGCCTAGTTTTATTGAAAGGTTTGATGTATTGGTATGGTGGAAAACTGCTTTCCCAAATGGCTCGGGATGTGTTGACAATTCCATTATCTACCGTGGCATCCGAACTAGCCTTTAGTGTTGGTGGAAGGGTCCTTGATGCATATCAAAGCTCTCTTAATCCGAAAACTGTGGAAACCGTTATTTGCCTAAGGGATTGGGCCTTTGGTCAAGGTGATGCTTTTATTTTTTAAAACTTTCAGCTAGGGCTGTCAAACCGGTCGGGTCGGGTCGACCCATTTAATAAACGGGTCAATTTCGTGTCGGCCTTGAAAATAGCTTAGATTTGCTCAAAACTGAAAAATAACAAGTTTTAACACTAAACGGTCAAATTGTGTCGACTTCGGGTCAAAATCGGTTCGGTTCGGGTCGGGTCCGTGTTTCTCTCAGTAAATTCGGGTCGAGTTCGGGTCGGGTTATCATGTGGGGTCAGACTTTGACAGCCCTACTTTCAGCTCTTCCTTTTTTATTCTCCACTTTATGCCCTTTCTTGTGCTCTCATATTATTTAGTGCTTGCTTCCCTTTTTTACACTTAACTTTCTGTCCTTATATTTTTCATTTATATAATTTTTGTTCTTTTTCTAAGTAGTTATTTTATTTGTTTTGGTCCTCTTTTAATTAGCACTCATGCCGGCTGAATGTGGGTGACTTGTGTGGAGATGTCATGAAGTTAAACCTCAATGGTGGTGATGATGGTGAAGTGACATCGAAATTTTCTAGTGGTAGTGGAACGATGCTAAAATTTGGTGTAGGCAATTGTTAAGCTCTATAAGTTTGGTACTTCATCGTTGTGGAGGACAAGTGGTTGCTTATTTGGTTGCTTGGTATTTTGCTGTTATGGTCTTATGGACAAGTGGTTGTTGGTTTTGTAATAATTTTAGATTTCTTTTAGTTCTTTAAAACTTGATTTGTAATATTTGATGCCTGGATTTGGGAGCTTTATATTTATGAACTTATCTTGGATATATTTGTAGGATCGAATAGGAATCTAGGATCATGCATGGATGATTTATGGCTAGCTATAGTTAAATGGGTTAATTGGGTAAAACAGGTAAACGGATAAACCGATTCTGACCTATTTACTTAAACAGGTAAACAGGTCAGAATCAGGTTGACCTGTTTAATTTTTAAACAGCTGCAGGCTGGAAGTTTCAACCCGTTTAAATAAACAGGTCGGGTTCAGGTTGGGGGGTATTCAACCCGTTTAAGTTCAACCCGAACACGAACCTAACCTAACCTGACCTGTTTGCTAGCTCTAATCCATGCATATATGTTTGCTTCGTACCTATGCATCCTCCACATAGGCGTTGAAATCTTCTGTGCCATTGAAAGCCTCCACTATTACTTCCATTCTCTCCATGTCCCACACCGCAAGGTAAGGAACAATCTGCACATTTACATACCACCATCACTGCATGCACGAAGGGAATCACTGACCTTAGCATTGAACAGCTCATCCTGTACCCCACCTGATTGTCGTTGATGGTCGAAATGAGCTGTGCAGCATTATACTTGTGGCCTATGGACAAGTTCATCTAACTTGCAATGTGTGGCACACACTTCTCATCAGCACGCGCATACAGATTTGTATGCTCATAAAACAACACTTGTTCCACACAAACGACATAACAAGTTACTCCTGTTAGGTTAACCAATTACATTAACTGATGAGCACATTTACGTAAAAGCATGCCATACCTAAAGTATCATTGCGAACCTATGCATCTGCAAATTTCTCTTCAATGGGATCTTCTCTTTTGTATCCTTTATTGCTTCCACCAAGAAGCTCTACACCGCTTGCGACCAGTTGTACTCAGACATCCCGCATACATCTTCTATCATCCGAATCAACTCCCACGTCACACCCCCCGTAGTTCGCTTCTCTTTCTCGCTTCCCCTGCACATTGTCAACCTTTCCTAAACACGTCCTCGAAATCCGGGATTCAACCTCACTACACCCTCCTTTGTCGTGCACTCTCTTCGACTGCATTTCTGTCATGGGTACAACATCTCTCTTCTTTCGCCTTCTTACGCGATGAGTCCCGCTGAAACCCTTCTCATGTGCGTGCTTTGATCGCAACACAATCATGTCGACATCCCCACTGCTCCCACTTACCTCTGCCTCCAATGATAACGACAGGCTGCTGGCCGAATTATCCGTGGCCTCATCCAATTCCTCTAAGGTGCTCCCTTCTTCATTGCTTGCTGAACTTGAATCACTGACAGGGGCTGCTTCATTCACCATAGACCTCAGACGCTTTCGCAGCTCCATTGGCTACACTTGCAAAAACCACAACACAACAAACACCATTACATACCTAGTAAAATATGTACAACAATTTCCAACCTTACCATACTCTACTGCCACCTCCACCACTGTAAACATCTTCTACTTCTTGGGTTCTTCCTTACCTTACCAAGTTCTACACACATACACACCTGGGTCTGCTACATCTGATATTGTGGTAGATGCACTTCAGTCAGCCACACCCACACATGTAACCGGCCCCCATCATATCACCCCATCTCCTATGCCTGTATAGCTGCTCACAGTGCTATTCCTCGCACTCGTTTATGAAGTTGTGGACAGCATACGTCGACAACAACACTACTCAATACAATGCTATCACCAACAACCACACATAACACTCACCCCAACTACAGCACCCCCACACTCGCTACTGTTGCATCGCTCACCCCCACATTCGACACATCCGTTGGTGAACTTACCCACATCAGCTCACTGCGTTCACCTCCAACTCGTACTGAACTCAATACAATGACGTCACCCACCTCCACACATCTAACGTACCCTATGTACACCACCCCATCTTGCATCCCTCTATTATTCCTCCCCTTGCATTGTATGCATTGGTTAACCACAGAATCAAACAAGGTGTATCACCGTACGCACCCGCTGAAACTATAGTATGGACAAAGCATTGACCACCCTCAACAAGTACACCCTACCCCACTGACAACACGCCAACTTACTGCCTATCTCACTATCGACAGGTACCTTCTACACAATGGTCTATGCTGTAATGCATAAAGGTACACCTATGTGTTCCTACACTGAAACGGTGGTATGCACAATGCAGTTATACACATCCACACAAATAACCAACTTACACTAACATTCTATGCGTTCCTGCATCATGTTCGCCAACACATGTACCTGTGGGTATACCTCAACCGAAATGGTCATCAATGCAACGCAGTTACCCACGTGCCCACAACTAACACACCCCATATAACAAAAACCCCCACGGTTGATGCCAACAACATTGTTCGTACCTACGTTCTTCTAATTAGTTTACCAACTAATCGCAACAGGTAACCCTAGGTGCACCTCTGTTCAAACTATGCTACTTACAAGGCTACAATGGGTTTGCTAAATATCTACAAACAAATTCTACCCCAATAACAACAGCTCAAGTTATGTACAACTACTTAAAATTCTTCTTCTACATTAATTGCGTCTATGTACCAGCTACTCCCATCACGTTGACTTTAATATACCTCTATTAATACTACGGTCAACACTGCCACCACCACTACAACTTCCTCAATTCATACCAAACTGAGGACTTACCCAAACTCCTCTACTCTATCCTTCGCCTCCCAACGATTTCACACCCCAAATTCCATTCAGGCATCCCCAATTCTACCATCACTCTTCCACACATACAAAAATTTGATGTTCAATTTCTGTACTTATAGAGTTAAAACTACTCACCTCTAACACAGTCTTCTCCCTATCTTCCCTGCTTTCTGGGCGGTTTCTACGCCTGTGTTCGGCCTCTGGGCTGTTCTTGCTGCCGCTGCCGCCGACCTCCACTGTCGACCACAGCCTCCATCTCCTCCTACCTTCCCACCGACCCTCTCCTTCTTCCACCTCCCTCTGTCGCTGTCAACTTCTCCCTCTACTCCTGCCCTAGCATTTACTCCGTCTCTCCTTGGGTTTGAACTCACTCACAATTGTCTTCCTCTTCCACTCGCTTCTTTCGCATTCATCTCCCAGTAACTGCCACATTCAACTGCCTCCCCAGCCCTTCAGATGTCAACCAGGACATTTTCATAATTTGCAACGCTTTAATTTTATTAAGGACAGTTTCGTCATTTTCACCCCATTTAATATTCCCCCACTCTATTTTCCCGCCAAAACCAAGCCCAAATTATTGGGAAAAACATGAGTTTATTGTTCCCCTTTTGATGCATGTGTCCCTTGTAAATTGCCCTGTTTCTATTCTTGGCTTTCGAGCGAATGGCAGAAACGCAATTGGATTCCACACTTCTCATCCCACCTTCTCTCCTTTCCCTTCCTCTCTCTATCTTCAATTCTTCTATGGCACCATAATAATCAACCAACGCTTGAGGGGAAAAAATGTATTAAAAATAACATGCACAAAATTGAACCATTGTCCTAACAACCCCAATTCAGACTTTCCCGAATTCTTTGTTCAAACTTTCACAATCATATTCTTTTTCATTGTGGTAGAACATCTTTTTTTGGGGAAAAAAAGTTAATTCTACTTAATGGGTTCGATCATCTATGGGCACATTTGAGGGGGAGAAACTAAGGAAGATGTCTGGACGCAATTATGTGAATGAGGATAGCTCTGCCCTTCGCTTTCCTTCCCTTAATACTTTCAGATTGCCAGCTCCAATCCCTGAATGGCCTGAAGGTATAATTTTCTTGCCATTTTAAACCTTTTGACTGAGTTTTGGTCAATTTATTAATGCGGTTTGCTTAATTACTAGTTTATATTTATCTGATAAGCATTTAATACTTTTTGGTTTGATTTTGTATGAATGAGCATGTGGGTTGCTGTTGAAAATGTGAAATTTGGTCATATTGGGGACATTTTTGCTTCTAATGGTAACCTTTCTCGTTGCATGAGTTGTTATTTTAGCATTGAAATGAATGGATTGTATGTGATTAACCTAGGTAGGCAACTTGGCTTTAAACATGCATATTAGCTTAAAAATTGTTGTTAGCTTTTGTATTAAATTCTAAAGTTGTAGACTTTACAGGATATGTCATGAATGTCTGTATATTGTCCCTTGAACTTGTAAATACGGTCGCCTTTGCTTATTGTTGATTGCTAATTCAAAAATAGCAATAAAAGTCACCAAAAAAGAGTATAGAATCTTAATGATTATGTTAGAGAACTTATTTTCTTTTAATCTATTTTATTTTTGAAATAGTTAACAAAGTTGGGGTGAAAATTGCATGCTGTGCATATGCATCGAGTTTGAGCATATTTTTGTTTTCCACACGCTTATTCATTTATTTGTTTATGTGTCAAATTTTTTCCCCCCTTTTGTTTTTGCCAACATGTGGTGTTGTTATGCATGGTTAATGAGTTTATGTTATACTTTCAATTTCCAAAATAAACGTCTGCTTGCCCCTGAAAGTCCGTGGGCTGTTTGGAGAAATGGATCTTTACTGTTTCATGCTTTGTGGTTGATTTTGTGTGAAGGGGAACCTAGGGTGCTAATGAAGGTATGAACTTTGAGAACTGGAGATTTTTGCCTTTGTTTTGGCCTTGTCCTTGGCCCTAGTGGGTATATTTAAGTCCTTTACACAATAAATAACTACAGATTGATTTTATGTTTATTTTTGAATTAACTGATTGTCTGAGATAGAATTTTCTTGATTTAGAATCAAATTGGCCAGTGAGCCTGTTTTTGGTTGCTCTGTGAACTGGGTTCTATGGGAATGTATTAGTGAAATTCCATGCAAAGGTAGTCTTCAAACCAAACCCAACCTAATACAGGATCCTGCAAGGAAGGGTTGGATTAAGGGAGAGTTGTAGACACAAATACTAATACTATAATGTCCAGAGGTCGTTTCCATCAAAGAAGTGCATAGTAAGTTAGAATCTTGTTTCATTCTAATCTGATCTATTGGTGAAAGAGTTGTTGAATATGGACTTTCTGCAACAGAGAATGTTAAAATAATGTGAATGAGCACTATATGATTTGAAATTCTTGAGAATTATTTTGGGGCATCTTCAAGTCGAAACTGGAAAATGAAACATTTGACAGAAGGACAACATATTCCTTTTTATTTTTTACTTGTGTTGATCCATCTAGCTGCTTTCCTGTAAAATTTATGTTTTGTGTTCCTTATTTAGGAGTATCGGTGAAACTTCCTTACATATTTAGATCTTGTTTGTTGCAAGAGGTTGTAGATGTAAGTTACTCAGTTACAACTGCTCTTGTTTGTTTTATCAGGCCAAGGATTTGCCACTGGATTAATCAATCTGGGAGAAATAGAAGTTGCTGCCATCACCACTTTTGAGTTCATCTGGGGCTCCCATCTATCTCATGACAAAAATAGTTGTGTCTCATTCTACAAGCCTGTAGGGATACCTGAAGGATTTTTTTGCTTTGGTCATTACTGCCAGCTGAACAGCGATCCTTTGAATGGCTATGTTCTCATAGCCAAGTATGTAGTGCCACCAGTAATGGAAAGCGGCAATAATTCAGGGCCCAGTCAAACAGCGGCTTTTATGCTCCCTATTGACTATACTTTAGTTTGGATTTCAGATGATGGCATGGGGATATTTGACCCACGGGGTTACTTTTGGCTCCCTGAAGCTCCTCCGGGCTATAAACCCTTAGGCTTCCTTGTCACAAACAAGCCCAGGAAACCTGATTTGTATGAAGTAAGGTGTGTTAGAGAGGACCTCACTGACAAATGCGAGATTTCCAGTCTACTTCTTGAAACACAGTCAAAATTCCAGAAAATCCCATTTAGAGTAGAGAAATTTAGGCCTTGTGATCGAGGCATGCATGGAAAAGGTGTCTCAGTGGGGACCTTTATCTGCAGTAGCTCATCAACTAGGGGGGGGAATATGCCCATCGCATGTTTGAAGAACTTGGACCCTAAGCTACATGCAATGCCAACCCTTGTTCAGATCCATGCACTCATTCAGCACTATGGTCCAACCATCTTCTTCCATCCTAATGAGCTTTACTTGCCGTGTTCTGTTTCATGGTTCTTTAAAAATGGGGCGCTTCTCTTTAAAGCGGGACAGTCAGATGGTGAGCCTATCGATGGTGAAGGCTCCAATTTGCCTGCTGGTGGGACAAACAATGGCAAGTTTTGGATAGATTTGCCGGATGGCATCCACCAAAGGGAGATTGTCAAGAGGGGGGACCTTGATGGTGCAGAAGTTTATGTTCATGTGAAACCAGCTCTGGGTGGTACTTTCACGGACCTTGCAATGTGGATTTTTTGCCCTTTTAATGGACCAGGCACCCTTAAGATTGGACCTACTAATATTGCCATGGCCATGATCGGAGAACATGTTGGTGATTGGGAGCACTTCACACTTCGTCTGAGCAATTTCAGTGGTGAACTTGATAGCATATACTTATCACAACATAATGGTGGGGTGTGGATTCGACCTTGGGAGTTGGAGTTCATTGAGGGAAATCGAGCAGTTGTTTACTCGTCACGAAGTAGCCATGCATGCTTCCCACATCCTGGGACCTACCTTCAAGGGTCCTCAATGCTCAGTCTTGGGGTAAGAAACGATTGTGCTCGAAGCAGCTTCATTTTAGATTGTAGCACCCATTATAAGATCGTTGCAGCTGAGTATCTTGGAGAGAATGGTGTTGTTGAGCCTTCTTGGCTGCAATTCATGGGAGGATGGGGCCCAAAATTCATCTATGATTCGAGAGCAGAGTTGGACAAGATAATTATACGGTTGCCATATCTGGTACAATTTTCAGTTGCAAGCTTATTAAGCCAGTTTCCTACAGAACTATTTGGGGAGGAAGGTCCAACTGGACCAAAGGAGAAGGGTAATTGGGTAGGAGATGAAAGATGGTAGATAATCATGTAGTTGTAGAGTAGGCTTCCTTGTAACTGTAACCTTTTTTTGGTATCCATTGTTGTTGAAATTATTTCTACGCGTCGAATAATAAGATGTTTTTTCCCCCCCTCAAATAGAATATAAGTCCTACAGGAGTCGTGATAGAAATTTCTCAGGCAGGTATGGTTAGGATAGAATGGGTGGGTTGATCGAATATATACAACATTATACCCCTGTAGTTATAGGCATATGTTTCCTCCGAATATTTATATCGACCACTCAAATATTCGCATTTTTAACTCAGATATGGCAATCCATAGATCTTAGCTAGTTAGCTATTGCTTTTGAAAGTACCAAGCATAAACAGTAGATGTTCAACTTCATGCATGTAAGAAACATCCTGTAATCTGAGAACCTGCTGACAGATTGAACTTTTAGTAGTTTGCAGCTTGATAGGCTATTTTCCACACGCTCGCTTGCAAGTTGCAATAAACAATTTCCGAGCTTTACTGTCAGCTATTAAAAACTGTTTAGTTAAGGTTCTTTGTTCACAACTTGAAGATTTTGGAGCACTCTTATTAACCATTTGGAGCTGTCTGGTAATTTCCTTCTCTATCAGTATTCAGTTCAGATGATCACTTTGTTTTGATCCTTTTGATTGACTTACTACAACGCAGGGGCGTGGCATTGAATGGGCGAAAAGTGGCCACAGGACCCTTAGTCTTTTGCATACACATTATTTTTTTCACTATACGTAGTTTACAAATTGGGTAGAATTGAATTAATTTTTCAATATTACAGCCCTATGAATTATCCAATCTAGTTTCTGCCCCCCCCCCCCCAAAAAAAAGCTCTGGCTTCACCCCCTACTGTGACACCTTGCACACAGTTAGTGAACAGAGGAGCATATCACTTGGTTGAAATGCGAGTTTCAGCAGCATTATTTTGTCTAGCCAGTGCTGATGCTGTGAGCGGTGTCAATGGCCTTGCTATCTTGCCTAGCCTTGTCAGGTAAAGATTACACTGTATCTTGGAGTCTTATTAACTGGGAAATACCAGTCAGAATGATAATAGGAGTTAAACCATAGTTTGATCATGAAACAAAAGTAGTCAAACAAGTTGACATTACTAATTTGACCCCTAATCAGCATGTATGGTGACTTCATTTAGTTAATGTAACTTTTCTTAGGCATGTTGTTACAGCCCTGGTGACATTTAGTGGCATTTTATGGCATGAGAACACTCCTCTGTGGTACGCCAGCACCTGTTTCTCACTGATGTACGTGATGGACAAATAATTTGTCCAACTACGAAGAAAAGTTCACCTAAATTTTCAAACAGCTTTTGATTAATTCAGCCTCATGTTGAATTTGTTCTGGTTGCTTGACTCATTAGCAAGGTAAGAGATGCTGCCCTTTTCGTGTTATCAAGTGGCAGAAATTGAAGGAGGTTTCCCTACCCTTAACCACTCCTCTTCACCAGTATGTGTAGATAGGCATCTAATACGGGTGCGTGGCCCCCCGACCCTCTTCAGCGACTAAGAAGCCTATTTCTGAGCATCTAAGGTGACCCCCCCCCCCCCCCCAAAAAAGAGGAAAAAAAGCCAAATTGCAGACGGCAATTCATCTCTTGATGATGTTCATTGAGGCAGGCTAGAAAAGTTATGGACTTGTTTTGTTTGACAATGTTGGAATCTTGGAGAGCGCAGAAACACAATAGTTTGCTTTTGGAGAGTTCTGGCCTGAGATGTGTCCTTTAGATGTAGTTTTGGTCCTTTTGGAGGCATATATTACGGTCTCATTGTGTTTGATGAACTTCAACCTTCCTGAGAATGTTGTAATAACTAATAAGTTCGTAGAAGATCCGTATAATTTCACAACCCCACGCCCCTTGGGTTCTTGGTGTACGTGCTCAGCACAAGCCTCACCAAGACTTGTACGGTTTTATATATATATATATATAATATATATATATATATATATATATATATATATATATATGCTCCCTATTAACCCATCAATCTCCTTCGTTCTCTTTTCTCTCCTGACTACTACCCCCACTCTTTCTAGGCTCTAGTTAAGGGTTCTCTCCCCCTCAAAGAAAAAAAGGGAAAAAAAGGTCAAGGGTTCTTTTTTTTTTGCCATTGAGGGTCAATGATCTGGCTAGCTTACTATATATTACATTGATTCTTGATATTTCGAGCACTGATTTAAGTTGATGGTTCAATAATCGAAACAACTTCATGGTCTCAAGTTCGTTTATATATTGACCTCTCTACTCGGACATATCACAGCAAGTTACTTTTACGTTGATTCTCGATATTAGTCTCTAACCTATTGTTGAATTTCCCTCTTTAGAGTTTGTCCTCTGATCAGTAGTAAGGAGGAGGGATAGATGATAGAGTGAACATCAATATTCTTCCAAAACAGTTGTTGAAATTAATATATCCAATGTATTATCACAAAAAAGAAAAAAAGGTCAACAAATTTTCGGGAAATGATTGAAAGGATTTTTTTATTACCCTACTTACTATTCAATTTGAAACGGCGATCTCAACTTGACTTTTATATTAAAGTGAATATATTTGTTCATATTTTTTCCACATCATAAGAAAGTTGGTACTGAATAATAGATAGAGGGACAAAGGAGAATGTTCCAACTCTATCCATCTCCTTTTGAAGAGCTTTTTAAATGCACATTACCTGAAACTCCATCATTATGCTAAGAAACACTCTATTTCTAGAACTATAGCAAATAGTAACACCAATACCAACTTATGTTTATTTTTAAACATGATATTACACATTTATAGTCTTCATACTTAAGGCTAAGAAAAGCATATACAGTTTGGAGTACTCTAAGATTACTAAGATCATCAGCACTTATGAAACAACATTGAGCCAATTTGTTAGTTTGGACAAATCAAGTGTTGTCTTCAACATAAATGTCAAATCGGACGTTAGTGAGGAAATTAAGTGAGTCTTCTAGACAGAAGAACTTGGCACACAAGCAAAACAACTGAGGCTACCTGCAATTATTGGAGGTTGCAAGAAGGCTGTGGTTGTAGGGATTAACAAAAGAATATGGAAGAAGATACAGAGCAATTGGATGGAAAAATTGTTTTCTGAACCTGATAAAGGGATCCTTATCAAGTCGATGGCACATGCAATTCCTACTACATGATGTATCTTCAGACTCCCTGATGGATTACGAGGTGAATACCATTCAATTCTGGCTTGATTTTGGTGGGGCCTAGAGATAAAGAAAAAAAACAAGGAATGTACTAGCTAAGTTGGGACAAGCAGTGTCTTCCAAAATGATTGGGAGGCATGGGTTTCACAAAGCTTAAGACTTTCAATGAAGCACTCCTTGCCAAACAGGGTTAGAGTATTCTTACAAAGGAAAAGTCCCTTCTCTCTTGACTCCTCAAAGCCAAGTACTTCGTGAAGCATAATTTCTTAGAGGTCAATAAGGTTTATAACCTGAGTTCTATGTAGAGATCCATATATGGGGCAAAGGCCTACTGGTGGAAGGTTTGAGAAGTTGAGTAGGGGGTGGAACCTCGATGCTAGTGTGGTTTGATTCTTGGCTCGGGAAGGACTCTAACGTGGGAGTGCCCTCTTTACAAACATGAGCAATTCTCAATCTAAAAGTGGAAGTCTTTATGGAAAATGAGCGCGGACCGAAGTTTGGAGGAGAGACCTTATTCACATTTTATTTTTCTTACAATGATGCCTAGTCTATTATATAAATCCCTATTTACGAATACTACCCACTTGACTCATGGTATTGGTGGCTTACAAAGCATGGACTCTTTTCTATCAAGAATGCTTACTGGTTAGATAACTAGCGATTCTGAATAAGTTGGCAGACAGGGTGGGGGACTGAGTGTGATGGGTAGTGGAGAATGGTTTAGTCCCTAGATGGTATGCCAAAGATGCTCAATTTTATGTGGGGAGCAAGCTTAGGATGCTTAGGTGTGAACACTTAGCTCCTGAGAATACATATTCGGAGCAATGACCTATGCATTACATGCAAAAATGATCAAGAGATTTTGGAGCATGCACTATCTTCTTTTTCACAAGTACAACAAGTCTTTGAGGAGTTGAATGCGTTGGAGATCTTTGATATATCATTCCCCTTACTCTGATTTCAAAAACATTATCAAGTGGGCTTTTAAACATTTGGGCAATTATTATGGGTGCAAACTGTTAAGGATTTGCTGAAGCAAAGCAAACTATATGCAACAGAGTCTTCTTCAACAAGAAGAGCCTAGACTGAAAATCCATGGTAGAAAGCTTTCTTAAGTTATTGAATGATATGTTTAATGAAGGTCCCAGAAGTTAATGTTGGATCATCCTAGAAGAAGGTGAATATGATGATATCTTAAAAATTAAGACTTCATAAAAAAGTTCGATGAACTTTGAAACTATGCTACCAATGTTAGGGGGGGAAAAACCTTAAAGGTTAGTTACCAATGTCAGTAATAAACAATACTAAAATGTAAAATTAAAATGGGATGGAATATAAGACATGTTTATGATGTTCACCTTTCCAAACAAGCTAATCACTACCTAAAGTACTTCTTCCCTTAGCATATAAGCACCTCCACTTCTTGTTCACTTAGAAATGCAGCCAATGCCTTTGGCTTTGCATAATGTCTAGCATTCCTAGCTCACTGAACTAAGCTACCTTAATTAGGTAACACCGTCAGTAAGTATGGACCTCTCTATACCTGGCTACTCAAGTAAGTTTCCCAACTTTCTTGTTACAATTCTCCCTTTCAAATATTCAAATGACCAACAAGTGCACAAGAGGGTATTCAAGATGATTGCACTTGAACACCTTTTCATGATGTGATTCTTGTGTCTTGATACTTGCTTCGGCTCCACCTTTTATAGAGTTCCAAAACCTTTATTGACCTTGGAGTAATGCTCGCCAAATTTTTAATGTTCTCTATCCATTATCTGATGTCTCTTATCCAAACTTTGGCGTTTCAAAAATGGCTCTTGACTAACGAAAATAATGGATCTTCATTGCTGGTAGATAGAGCTTGATTTGATCTCTAAATATCCATGATATCATTCAAAATAATTTACAAGTAAACTCAAGATTGATTCAATACAACTTTCCTAAATTGGGATAACCAAATCTTTACAAAATCTCAGTTTAAGGGCAAGAATAATTTGCATCACAAAATATAATCCATTCAAATGTAAATAAAGTATGCTTTCCAAAGATATTGAACAACAATATATTCTATTGAGATCTAATGATAAAATAGGATAATATTAGATCTTACTTTATCCAAAATGATTTTGCTAAATACCAAAGTTAGACATTCTGACTTTGACACTGGATTCCTGCAATGACAAGATAATTAGTGTAGTATAACTCAATATACTCAAATTGAGCTTTTGTCTTACACTCAATGTCCTTGAGATGTGACTTCGAATTAGTCAATAACATTGCCTACTGACATTGAGGGAGTCATCAATCTCCCCCTCTTTGATGAAACACAAAACTTTAATTTGAAGGCAATTTAAGTAAAACAAGCTAGCATATTAAGCCAATTATAGGAAAGCGAAGTATGCCAAGCATTAAGACAAAAGTCACCTTTGGTCACTAGCTGTAAACATTCAAAGCTTTAATAGCCTTCTAGATAAGCTTTGATCATTCATCATCAATGTCCAATTGAGTGCATACCATTTCTCCCATTTTTTTACTTTCATTAAAAGGGCCGGACTTGTAAAAATGTTTGCCAAACCTTTTTTGAAACAACTAAATTATTGAAAAACATTAAAAACGACTTTGTTTTTAAGAACTAAAGCTAAAAGAGAAAGAGAGAGAGCATCATGCTTAGTTAGTGGAGGATACATCTGAAGCATTCGGCCTTGAACATTCGGCCTTGGTTCCTCTACAGCTTCTGGCACACTAATCTTTGCCTCAATGTTCTCCTCCTAACCCAATTTAGCTTGGGTTGTCTTCAACGTTGCTTCAATCGCGCCATGTTGACCCCAAACTCATCATTGATTACCTTAATGTACCCTTGCGTGACTTATAGATTTGAGATAATATTGTTGAGCTCAGAAGCACATAGAACCAAATCATCACAAACATCATTGAGATCAACTAACATTCTCTTGATCTTAGCTTGACTAGCCTTTAGACTGGTAAGCTTCCTCTTAATCTCCTTAATATCTCCTTTAAATCACTTTGAACAGGGATAAGAAACAATTTTAGGGTAGGGTTGAGGCTTAGGGGGTCTTAATGTCACTAGCAGAGATCTACCCCTCATGTCTCCAATGTCCAGATAGAAAGGGCTTGAATTTGAAGATTTTGAGCGAGTTCTCATTCATGGTAGGGATCTGAGTAACAAGGTAGTGTTTTGCATCAAGCGAGACTTAGAGGGCCTTGAAGATATGGGTTAAGAGATTAGAGTAGAGCAAGGGAAAATTCCTTGATAGATTGCAAACCTTGGCCATGTACTCAAGTATAAGTTTTGTAAAATCAACAGAATATCCTCCTATGATGTAGTAGAGAGTTTAAATCAGAGTGTCGGTGGTCTCTTTAGATGACCCTCAAGGACCCTCAAGGATAGATGGTCCTAACTAAAATTTAGTATATAACCTGTGGGTCTGAGTACAGGGTCGTGTATGATTGGTTGGTTTTTCTTGATCTTCGCAAGATGGGAATTTTTTAAAGATAAAGTTTATCAACTTTGGCCGCTGATATTGAGGGAGAAAACTTATAGGGATCAGGCTTTAGATTAAAAATCCTCTCTATGGAGGTAGTTATGAGGGTGATGGTGCTACCATTGACCTTGGTAGTGTAATGGGTTCTCCCCCTCCTTTGAGGATCAACTTTTCAAAGTTGATATAGAAAAGGTAGACTAATTACGGGTAGACTTCATCACCAACATCAAACAAACCCATGCAACCTAGATTTCTAATTTTTCAGTAAAGGAGAACTTGGCCTTTTTTAGAAAGACAAGATCTATATACTAACAAAACACCAACTCCCTCTCAACCACATTATTGTTTCTTTTTACCCCGCTCGAATCAGTAAACCACTCAATTTGGAGGTCAAAGAGTCCTAGATCTTTTAAAGATTCAAATTTGGACACCAAATTTTTAGAAATGAAGGATAGTTCAGCCTCAGAGTCATAGATTGTGTTTACCTCACCTAGCTTTGGCAGGCAATGCTTGATAGCACCGCGGGTTCCTTTTGCTGGGGTGGTGATGGCTTCAACAGGGGTCATCCCTTTCTCTAGAAGATATAGTAGCGGTTTTCGACAAGAGAGAGTCAGGAGAAATTTGAGTGTTTGGAGGATAGAGAAAGAATATAGGAGGTTGAGTGGTTGTACAATTGAGGCCAAGATACACTCTTAGTATGGGAGAAGAAGAGAGAGAAAAAGGAAGTGAAAGGTGGCAATTTACAGAAAGAGAATGAAATCTTGGGGATATAATCAAGGATAGTTAATGAGAAAAACCATCATTGCCTTTTATGAACGCGAGAGAGAGAGAGAGAGAGAGAGAGAGAGAGAGAGAGAGAGAGAGAACTCGTTTTGAAAATTTTTAAAAAACACACATTTTTTAAAATAAGGTAGCTAGTGAGGTACTTAATTGATTTAGATCCTTGTCTTCTAGCTAATTGCCATGATTGATATATGAGACTGAAATCTAAAGTCCAAGGGCATGAGTTTGGCCTAACTTTGAGATGAAGTTTCAATGTCTGGTCCAATGTCATTGGTAGTACCTACAACACTTTATCATATTGGACCTTGTATTCATGGACCCCCCTTAATTCATGCATCCATTTTCAACATGTAAAGTTCACTTTGAATGAAGGTGACTTAATCTTTACCAAGTATTTTGATGAAAATATCAGCTAATTGCAAATGTGAAGGAACAAATTCAAGAGTGACATTACCTTTCTTAAGATGATCTCATATGAAGTGATATTTGACTTCAATGTGTTTGCTTCTTGAGTGCTAGACTGGATTTTTTGTGATATTTATTACTCTTATATTATCACAGCAAATTGATGCCTTTTTAAAATCAAACCTAAGGCCTTGTAGCTGTGGTGTGATCCATAGTACTTGAGCACATTGTGCACCCACAACTATTTAGTCAACTTTAGTAGTTCATAGAGCTACAGAGCTTTGTTTCTTTGAGTGTCATGAGACTAAGGAGTGTCCAAGAAAATTGGTAGTACCCTGAAGTGCCTTTTCTGTCTACCTTAAAGCTGGCATAATATTTTTTTGAGCATCTAATGAGATTGAAGTCTCCATCTTTGGGATACCATACACTAATGTCCTTGGTTCCTACAAGATATCTAAAAATCGTTTTGATAGCTGTTCGATGAGATTCTTTAGGGGGCACTTGGAATCGAGCACATAAGCATACGGTGAACATAATATCTAGTCTACTTATTGTTAGATACAGTAGAGAGCCAATTAGACCTCTATAGACCTTTTTAGACACTGACTTACCACTCTGATCAAGGTCCATCTTTGTACTTAATGCCATTAGGGTGCTAGCATGCTTGACTTCATTAAGCTTGTATATTTCCAAGAGTTCTTTCACATACTTACCTTAGCTGATGAGTATGTCAATTTGGCATTGCTTGATCTAAAGTCCTAGGAACAACTTAAGTTCTTTCACCATACTCATTTTAAACTCCTTGCTTATCAAATTGGCAAACTCTTAACATAGATCAATATTAGTAACACCAAATATGATATCATCTCTATAAATTTGAATAATGAGGAAGTCTTCCCCCTTTGTTTTAATGAAAAGGGTTTTGTTAATTGTTCCTCATGTAAAATCATTTTCCAAAAGAAATTTGCTAAGATGTTCATACTAAGCTCTTAGGGCTTGGTTTAACCCATACAAAGCTTTATGAAGCTTGAAAACATGATTTATGCATTCAATATTTCAAATCGAGGGGATTGCTCAACATAAACCTCTTCATTCAGAAAACTATTTAAGAAAGCACATTTGACATCCATATGAGATAACTTGATCCCCATATGAGATTCAAATGCAAGTAATGGGTAGATGGCTTCTTATTTGGCCACAGGTGCAAAGATCTCATCAAAGGCTATCCATTCCTCTTAGTTGTACCCATTTGCAACCAACTTGGCTTTGTTCCTAACCACTACTCCAAATTCATCTAACTTACTCCTAAAAACCATTTGGTGCCAATCATTGGGTGGTCCTTTGATTTTGGAGTGAGACACTAAACTTGCTTCCTCCCAAACTGATTAAGTTTATCTTGTATGGTCAATGTCCAGTTTGGGTCTTCTAATGCCTCAGCATTGTGCTTTGGTTCTAGATAAGAAATAAATGAGAAGAAAGCATAAAAATTTCTCAAGTATAAGCACGCCCTTATACCATATTAATGTTAATGAGAAAATTGTCCAAAGGATTGGCAGACTTGTATTTTCTTTTAAACACACCTGCAAGAACAAAATTTAAACCTTCTTGCATTCTTTCGTGGTAGGTCTTAACGAAGAAGACAAATGTCTAGTTTTGAGGACATGAGCCCTTTAGGTATCCATACTTATATGATCCTTTGGCAAGAGGTCGCTTCATCACTGAATTTGCTTTAGCGCTTGTGACCATTAACAAGTCTAGAGTGACTTGGATGCCTGTGACCAAAGTAAATGAGGTTCCTTTGATAAATTATGTGACTTTGGTAATTGTGAACAAGGTTATTATTTTTGAAACCAGACCTACTTTGGGGTTCCTTATGTAATGTCTCTTGAATAAAGAAGTGCTCGTATGACTTTTCTTATTATTTGGGATAAAACCAAGGCCCTCTTTATTAAATGATATACATTGAGATCCAAATAACTGGTCCAAATTCTCTTGACCTTTGGTAATTTTCAAAGAGATTTATGAGAATCATCACACTTATTTTACAAAATAGTTTTCTGAGTCTCAAGGTTGTTGGTTTTAGTGTGTAGATGTTCACAAGATCTGTGCAAGTTCTCATTTTGTTTTTTAGGAATTTATTTTCCTTTCTTAAGGCCTTGATTTCATGTACATGATCTTGTTCATATTTAACACACTTTAATAAGCATTGAGTTAGATACTCTTTTGTGAAGGCAAGAAGATATTCTAATGTTACCTATTCAGATTCATCACTTTCTCTAGTGTTTTCTCTAGCCATGAGACAGACGTTAGTATTTCTTCATCTTCACCTTAACTTTCAGAGCTATCACTATCACCCATGTTGCAACCATAACTTTCTTGGACTTAAATATGGTTCTCTCAATTTTCTTTTTTTATGTTCATATAATCCTTGATCATGTGACCTTAAAGTCCACAACCATAGCAAGTATTTTTTTAGTATCAACTTTTGATGCAAATTTACCTTGGGAATTTCTTTCATTCCTCTTTGAGGTTGATCCTTTCCAAATTTCTTTGAATTCTAAATGCTTTTGAAACATTTTTTCAAACCCTTTGGCTATCATAGCGAATGATTTATTTTCATCATTTTCAAACTCCTCAAGTTGCATCTCAATGTCAGTGGACTTCAGTACAATTCTTTGTTGTGGTGCCCGCTCTTCATTTTCTTCCTACAAGTGAATTTCATGAGTTAGAAGTTTTCCAAGAAGGTTATCTAAACTAAGGGTTTTCAGATCTTGTGCTTCTTCAATGGTTATGACTTTGGGTCTCCATTTGCTTCTTGGAAGACAAAGCATGACTTTTTTTCACCATCTCCTTATTGGTATATGTTTTCTAAAGGACTTGAGGTTCTTGATTATTTTAGTAAAGCACATATAGATGTCCTTGATGGGTTCTCCAAGTAGTATCTTAAAGAGCTCACATTGATGGACACAGAGACTAGATTCACAAACTTGATGAGTCTCTTTGTAGGTAGTCTCCAACATGTCCTAAACTTCTTTAGCTCTATCACATGCAAACACACAGTTAAATTCATTAGAATCAAAACCACAAAATAAAATGTTTAAGGCTATATAATTTTTGGCAACTTTCTCAGTTTCTTTCAGGAGTAAATTCTGATCTAGGCTTTAGAATAATTTTATCTCGTTCCTTCAGAGTAGGCACAAACTCATTTTTGGAGACAATCTCCCAAAGTTCATAGTCATGGTCCTTCGTGAAAATCTACATAAGCTTTTTCCAATAAGCAAATTTGGAACCACAAAATAAAGGAGATGCAGTAAAAGATCTCCGTTGATTAATTTCAGTATTTCTAAAGGAAGCCATGATCTTTTCCACAAGACGACAAGTCAACGTGAGTGAATTTACTTTGATAAGAATTGAAAAGGCCCCAAAAGTTAATGTTATATTACCCCAGAGGAGGGAAAATAGGGTGATATCTTTAAAATTAACACTTTATAAAAAAATTCAATGAACTTTGAAACTGTACTACCAATGTCAAACGAAACAAACTTGAAGGCTAGTCACCAATGTCGGTGGCACAAAAATACTAAAATGCATAATTAAAATGGGACACAATATAGAACATGTTTACGAGGTTCACCCTTCTTAACAGAGCCAATCACCACATAAGCCACTTTACTTAGGATTTAATCATGTTGACTTCTTGTTCACTTGAGAAGTACACTCAATGCCTTTGGCTTTACACATTGTCTAGTGTTTCTAGCTCACTCGACTAAGCAACCTTAACTAGCACACTCACTAAGTATTTAACTCTCAATACCCAGCTACCCAAGTAGTTCCCTAACTTACTTGTTACAGTTATCTTTTTTAAATATTCAAATAACTAACAAGTATATAAAAGAGTGTTAAGATGATTACGCTTAATTACTTTTCACGATGTGATTCCTGTGTCCTGATACATGCTTCGGCTCTACCTTTTGCAGAGCAAAACCTTTTTTTGACCATTGGAGTTATGCTTGCCAAATCTTCAATGTTTTCTGTCTACTATCTAATGTCTCTAACCCACCTTAGTATCTCTAACAATGGCTCTTGATTAACGAAAATAATGGATCTTGATTGCTGGTAGATAGAGCTTGATTTGATCTCTGAATATCCATGATATCAATCAAAATAATTTACGAATAAACTCAAGATTGATTTACTACAACTTTCTTAAACTCGGATAACCAAATCTTTATAAAATCTTAGTTTAAGGGTAGGGATAATTTGCATCACAGAATATAATGCTTTCAAGCATAAATAAAGGATGCTTTCCAATGATATTAAACAACAATATATTCTACTGGTATCTAAAAGATAAAATAGGATAATGTTATATCTCATTTTATCCAAAATGATTTTACTAAATACCAAAGTCAAAGATTTTGACTTTGACATTGAATTCCTACAAGGAGAAGATAAATTAGTGTAATATAACTCAATGTACTCAAATTGAGCTTTTGTCTTTCACTCAAGACACTCAATCTCTTCGAGTTGTGACTTTGAATCAGTCAATGACATTGTCAACGACATTGTCTTCTGACATTGAGGGAGTATTCACTTGATACGAAAGAGCTCTTTACAAAGGCTTGGTCAATATGGAATTCAAGTCCTTAAAGGCATAGGAATCTCCTGTTGGAAGTAATGGCAACAAGCTACTTTTCCTTCTCTATTTCTTCTTGTCCCACATAGAACTTGGAAAGAAGGAGAAAAGGGTTCTTATACTCCTACTCCTCCTTGTCCCAGTTGAATAAGATCAAGGCATGTTTTAAGGGTATGAGGGGGCCACTGGGAAACCACACGCGCGCGCGCCGCCGCCGCCCGCCCGTCCAGTCCGGGCTAGGCATGGGTTGATTGTTTTTGGAAAAATCTGTTTTGTTTTTTGTATAACGGATTGCGTCCACGATTCTCGCCTCTTTATTATGGTCCTCCCGATAATCCGCTCTCCCCTTAATTTCAGTTGCAGTTTTTTACAAGCTGCTTATCTTCTGCCTCCATCATTGCTGTTGCCGTAACAACTGCTGTTTTCCTGTTTTTCTTCAGCCCTTCAACAGCTATTATCTCACTATAAATACGTGGTTCCCCTGTGCATTGAGAACACACAGAAAACCATCCACTTCTTCCTCTTCACTTCTTCTGTCTTCTTCCTTCTGGGCATTAAGATTGCATACCTCAACCTCTTAGCCGCGAAGTGCACGCATCTGAAAGTTACTGAGTTAACCTTGGGGAGCGACCGGCTCATATGATTTGCACCACAGTCGAGCTGTAATCGCTTTCAAGGCAGTGGTTCTCTACCATGACTCGGTTTAGCCAACCTTGTGCGTTTCAGTCATTGCATCTACTTTCCAACAATTTGAAAGCGATTAGAATTGCAATGGCTGCACCCTTCCAGAAGTCTCTCCCTGAACTTCACAAAATCGAGCCATTCGATAGAACTAACTACAAACGTTGGTCCCAGAAGTTACTACTCTGCTTCGAACAACTAGAAATCGATTATGTCCTCACCATAGACTACCTTGATGACTCTGACACCTCTCAGATTGATGCTGAGAAATCCATCACCACTCCTGTTACTCTAAAAACACCAACTATTCCACTAGATGAAACTGCCAGAAAGAAACTGGAAAAGGACAACAAGCTGGCACGGAGCTATCTGCTGAACAACATGTCGAATCCATTGTTTGATCTCTTTGTGATCTTCAAGTCTGCGAAGATCATATGGACCAAACTGGAGGCAAAATATGGTTCAGATGACGCTGGAAAAAGGAAATATGTTGTAGGGAAGTGGCTACAGTTTCAGATCGCAGACGACAAGCCTATCATGGAACAAGTCGACGTCTACGAGAACCTATGTGCTGAAGTGTTGAACGTGGGCATGAGGATGTGTGAGATCCTACAAGTAAATGTATTGATCGAGAAATTCCCCCCATCCTGGAGTGACTACAGAAATCACCTGAAGTACAAGAAGAAGGATTTGACACTCCAGGAGCTAATCAGTCATATGAGGACTGAAGAAGCAAATCGTCTTAAAGATAAGTTAGAATCTCTATTTTTAAATTCATCTAAAGCTAATCTTGTCGAATCTTCTATTCCTGTAAACAGAGACAGGTTTAAGGGAAAAAATAAAAGGGATCAGAAGCCACTGAAACGTCAAAATCACCTGAAAAAGACAAACGACAGAATTCAGAAGCAGAAGCTTGTCTGCTATGTTTGTGGCAAACCAGGCCACAAAGCATATCAGTGCAACCTTCGTAAGGGAGCCAACCAAACAATTCAGAAATACACCGAACAACCAACTGCACAAGCAAACCTGACTGAAGATACTGAAGTTTTCTGTGCAGTCACATTGGAGGTCAATTTGGTGTCCAACCCCACTGAATGGATTCTAGATACCGGAGCAACAAGACACTTCTGTGCCAACAAGGATCTGATGTACGACTTCGAAGATGTCCCAGATGGCGAGCATGTCTTCATGGGCAATGCTACTACCGCCGGAGTCATGGGTAAAGGGAAAGTACTTCTGAAATTTACTTCTGGCAAATCCTTATGTCTAAATAATGTGCTGTTTGTGCCTTCCCTTCATAGAAACCTAGTTTCTAGTAGTCTTCTAGATATTGCTGGGTTTGAGGTCAACCAAAAGGCTGGGAAAATAATTATACTTCGCAATGGGGTCTTTGTTGGGAAAGGGTATCGTAGTGGAGGGCTCTTCGTTCTGAATGTTGCTTCTGATGCAGTTAATGAAAATGCTTCTTCTGCCTATATTGTTGAGTCTGTGGATTTATGGCATGGTAGACTTGGACATGTAAATTATGCTTCAATAAACAAACTAAAGAACATGCGACTAATCTCTAATATCAATACTGAAAACTGCTCAAAATGTGATGTTTGCGTTGAGGCAAAATTTGCTAAAAAACCATTCAAGTCCATAACAACTCGGGAAACTGAACTACTTGAACTTGTCCATTCAGACCTAGCAGACTTTAAGAACACAATGAGCAAGGGAGGAAAGAAATGGTATATCACTTTTGTGGATGATTTTTCTAGGTATACCAAAGTTTACCTCCTTAAGTCTAAAAACGAGGCTGAGCAAATGTTCTTAAAATACAAAGCAGAAGTTGAGAACCAACTGGATCGAAAGATCAAGAGACTACAATCGGATAGAGGAGGAGAATATGATACCAATTCTCTACCTGCTTTTTGTGAGAAAAATGGCATTATACATGAGACTACTGCCCCTTATACCCCTCAACAAAATGGTATAGCTGAAAGGAAAAATCGTACCTTAAAGGAAATGATGAATGCTATGCTTATAAGTTCGGGGTTGCCTGATAACATGTGGGGAGAAGCTGTCTTAACTGCATGCCTTATTCTTAATAGAATCCCTTATAAAAAATCAGACAAAACCCCATATGAATTGTGGAAAGGGTATGTTCCTAATCTGAGTTATCTGAAAGTGTGGGACTGTTTGGCTAAGGTTGCTTTGCCTAGTATTAAGCGGACTAACATAGGTCCTAAGACTTTTGATGCTGTATTTATTGGCTATGCTCAAAACAGTGCTGCTTATAGATTCATGTCATTAAATGATAATGTTATTTGTGAACATAGAAATGCAGAGTTTTTTGAGCATGTTTTCCCCCTTAAAAGGGAAGCGACTGATATGGCATCTATTAATCCTTCTTTATCTGCTAAATCGTCTGTTTCTAACTCTAACGATAGTCTTAGAAATTGAATCTAGAACGAGTAAGAGACGTAGGGTCGAAACAAATTTCGGACCCGACTTTATTACTACTTTTCTAATGGAATCTTTTAATAGCTCGGATGTTGATGTCATAACTGAGGAATTTGTGTCAAACTTCTTAATAGAAGAAGATCCCAAAACCTATCAAGAGGCTATAAAATCTATAGATGCAACCTTTTGGAAGGAAGCCATTAAAAGTGAAATAGATTCACTCGAGTCAAATAAAACATAGGAATTGGTCGACCTGCCCAAGGGTTGTAGACCCATTAGTAGTAAATGGATTTTCAAAGAGAAGTTAAAGGCGGATGGTTCAATTGATAAGTATAAAGCCAGGTTGGTTATTAGAGGTTTTGATCAGAGAAAGGGGATAGACTATTTTGATACATACTCCCCTGTGACCAAAATAGCCACCATCAGAGCTTTAATTGCCTTAGCTGCTATATATGATCTTGTTGTACATCAAATGGATGTTAAAACAGCCTTCTTGAATGGTGATCTAGAGGAAGAAATTTACATGACTCAACCTGAGGGCTGTGAGGTACCAGGCCAGGAGAATAAAGTCCGTAGACTGAGAAAATCTCTTTATGGTCTAAAGCAGGCTCCTAAACAATGGTACGAAAAGTTTGACAGCTCTTTAGTACAAAATGGTTTTACTGTAAACTTGTCTGATTCATGTGTATACTTAAAAAAGGATTAATTCAGATTGTGTACTCATTTGTCTTTACGTTGATGATATGCTGATCTTAGGCACTAATCTGCTCGTTGTTAACGAAACTAAAAAGCTATTGTCTTCGTTGTTTGAAATGAAAGACATGGGAGAAGCAGATGTGATTTTGGGGATCAAAATTCTGAAAACCAGCACTGGCTTTTCGTTGTCTCAATCACATTACGTTGGAAAAATGTTGAAGAAATTTAACCAATTTGATGTGACACCTGTGAGAACACCTTATGATCCCAGTATTCACTTAAAGAAAAATAAAGGATCCAGTGTATCACAAAATGAGTACGCAAAAATTATAGAAAGTGTGATGTTTCTTATGAACTTCACTCGTCCTGATATTGCTTATGCCATAAGCAGATTGAGTCGGTGTACTCATAACCCTAGTCAAGAATATTGGAATGCACTTCTCCGTTTGCTCAAATATCTTAGAGGTACTATTGATACGTGCTTGCATTTTAACAAATTTCGTGCTGTGTTAGAAGGATATTGTGATGCAAACTGGGTATCTGATAACGATGAAATCAGCTCTACTAGTGGTTATGTTTTTACTCTTGGTGGAGGGGCTATCTCATGGAAGTCTGCAAAACAGACTTGCATAGCCCGCTCCACCATGGAATCTGAATTCATTGCTCTTGAGTTGGTAGGACAAGAAGCAGAATGGCTCAAATGCTTGTTAACAGACATACCATTGTGGGGCAAACAAGCAACTCCAATTTCCCTACATTGTGACTCGCAAGCGGCAATAGGAGTGGCGCACAATAGTGTTTACAACGGAAAAAGGAGACACATCCGTATCAGACATAGTGCGGTAAAACAGCTGTTGAAACATGGAGTCATATCTCTACAGTATGTGAGATCTGAGAAGAACTTGGCGGATCCTCTCATGAAGGGATTAACAAGGCGATTGGTGCTGGAGACGTCGAGGGGGATGGGCCTTAAGCCTGTGACTGGAGATAGTGTGGTGGATACCCATTAGCGGTCAAACGAAGCCATGCTAATCTCTAAGATGCACTACATTCCCATCCCTATGACGTGTGATAATGCCTGTGCTATAGAACGGCACAATAATGAATCCATAGCCTTCCCAGGTGGTGCTATAGAAAAGCACTTGATGGATTCATCCCATTTTACTTGAAAAACGAGCTTACGCTCTTGGTGTAGTTATACCCATTGTGGGGGGTGCTATTGAGAAGCACTTAATGTATTCATTGCATGGAAAACTTATGAGGTTGAACTGTATTATGTTCTTAATAATTTCATAGCCATTGCTATGGTGGTCTATATCGAAGGTAGACTTGATGAAATTACCTACGTAGGTGTGAAGGTTTGGCCGCCTTCTATAAGAAATTCAGGTTTTCTCTCTAGAGCACCTATGAGACCCAAGGTACGCGCATGGCCTAAAAGGCGCCTGTGTTGTTAACGCGAGGTATGTGTTTTTCCTTAAGGGGTTGATATGTGTTGTGGGGGTCTCAATCAAGGTTTACAAGTTCAAGACTTAGCTCACTTGTAAATTACTTGTTTGTTGCCTCACATCACTAATGTGTCAATTCAAATCGAAAGATATTGACATTTAAGTATCTGACCCCTAATCGCCCAAAAATTCTTTCCTCTCTTATCTTGTATGCCATTAGTGGGGGATTGTTGGAAGTAATGGCAACGAGCTACTTTTCCTTCTCTATTTCTTCTTGTCCCACATAGAACTTGGAAACAAGGAGAAAAGGGTTCTTATACTCCTACTCCTCCTTGTCCCAGTTGAATAAGATCAAGACATATTTTAAGGGTATGAGGGGGCCACTGGGAAACCACACGCGCGCGCGCCGCCGCCGCCCGCCCCTCCGGTCCGGGCTGGGCGTGGAGCGCGCGTGGGTTGATTGTTTTTGGAAAAATCCGTTTTATTTTTTGTATGACGGATTGCGTCCACGATTCTCGCCTCCGTTTATTATGGTCCTCCCGATAATCCGCTCTTCCCTTAATTTCAGTTGCAGTTTTCTACAAGCTGCTTATCTTCTGCCTCCATCATTGCTGTTGCCGTAACTGCTGCTGTTTTCCTGTTTTTCTTCAGCCCTTCAACAGCTATTATCTCACTATAAATACGTGGTTCCCCTGTGCATTGAGAACACACAGAAAACCATCCACTTCTTCCTCTTCACTTCTTCTGTCTTCTTCCTTCTGGGCATTAAGATTGCATACCTCAACCTCTTAGCCGCGAAGTGCACGCGTCTGAGAGTTACTGAGTTAACCTTGGGGAGCGACCGGCTAATACGATTTGCACTACAGTCGAGCCGTAATCGCTTTCAAGGCAGTGGTTCTCTACCACGACTCGGTTTAACCAACCCTGTGCGTTTCAGTCATTGCATCTACTTTCCAACATCTCCTCACCCTACCAAAACTTAATTCAAGTAAATTCAGATGCTTGGATCTCCTGAGACCAACCCAACGGGCAGGAATGTGTTCCAAGAAATGAATAAGGGGACATTTAAGCACCAGGGATGCATATGGAGCTTAGAAGAGTGGTGGACATGGTGGAAGCTAAAGCACTATTAATAGCCCTCAAACTCACAGTTGATGTGGGCTACAAGAACATTGTCCTTGAGAATGATGCACTTGTAGTAATTTGCAAAACTTTAGTCAGGGAAGAAATGGCGACTAATAGGGGTGAGTGGGACTGGATGCCTGGTTGAAATTTTAGGAACTAGACCCGGTTAAAACTAGGTCCTAAAATTTGGAACCGATCCCGAGCTCGGTTTGAACTGGGTACCCGATTCCCAAGTAAATTTTTTTGTTATCATTTTCCCCCTAATAAAATAGGGAGAGTGACAAATTGAAAGAAGTTGAAAACCCATATCCAAAGCCAAATTCTTAAAAACCAAATTATAAAGTTAAATCAAATATGAAATAACCAGTACAAAAGATTCATGTACTTTAAAATAAACTCAGAGGATTAAAGACAATGTCAATCAAAAACTCACAAATCAAGATCATAAAATGAATGAGAAACCTAAAAATTGTTTTAAAATTCACTTGAAATAGAGAGAGAAAGAGATGGAAACTATCAAAATAATATGACTGCGAACATGTAGTAAGCAACAAGGCTCATGAGGAGAAGGGCTTAAAGTTTGATGGAAGAAATCCATGATGGTCAAGATACATAAAAGCAAGTTGGGGACAAATTGAAAGCAAAAGAGTCAAAGGGTTAAACTGGGGTAGTTTGGTGTCAGTATAAAAGATTCATCACTTGAAGAATAAGGGTTTACCTTTTATATTTTTTCATCAAAATTCTTTAAATTTTGATCGGTTACTTGGTATTAGGTCCAAGTCCAGGTCCAAATT
The DNA here is from genome assembly GCA_029747015.1 of Carnegiea gigantea. Lineage (NCBI taxonomy): Eukaryota > Viridiplantae > Streptophyta > Magnoliopsida > Caryophyllales > Cactaceae > Carnegiea > Carnegiea gigantea. The sequence continues at coordinate 80,569 of JAKOGI010001519.1, forward strand.
TTCAGAACCTGATAACTGGGTCCTAAAGTTTGAAACCGGTCCTGAAACCGGTCTAACTACGTCCGTACCCGCCAGCTTCAAACTGATTCTGGGTCCAGAACCAAGTACCTGATTTTTTTGTTCACCCTGAGCAACTACCCGTTGACTTAATCTATAATGAGATTAGATAACTTAGATCTTTTGTGTTTCTTTGTTGTGTAATTATGCAGCCATGTCAACAGGGGAGGGAATACTATTGCAAATCTAGTGACAAGATTTCCACCTACAAGGGGGTAAAAAATAGTATCTAAGCTCATTTCCCCAAGGTTGTTTAACCTTGGTGGACACTAATATGAAATAACACCCTCACGCCTTGGAGACTCGGAAAAGAAAAAAATATATACTTTTGTTAGTATGTGCAATAAATGAAAAAAAATAAAGATTATCACAACAAAAAATAGGTTGTTCAGCTGCAGAACCAGCAACGGAAAAATACAATTTAGCGACGGAATTTTGAATCCGGCGACGGAGTTGGCACGGAATCGACTTGTCGCATTTTAGTCGTCATTGAGTCCTCAACGACGGGATTTAGAAATTCCGTCGCCACCTGGTGACGGAACCGGCGACGGATAAGCAGAGATGGCGGGAACAGAAGGCGCGCAAATTAGCAATGGAATTTTCATTCCATCGCCACCAGTGACAGAAATTTCGTCACTGACGGCGATGGGATGAAGATTCGATCGCCACATTATTTTAATAAAAAGAAAAAATTTTGCACGGCGGACTTTCCGTCTCTATTTTTACCTTTTTTAATAAAATTTTTGTTTTCACAATTATCCCAAATTATAAATACATTTCATTTTCTGTAAGAAAATGCATCGAGAACAACTCCCTCGATACGAATGCTTCACTTGAAGCGGTTTCAACAAATCTCAATCAACAACGAAGCCAACCATCACATGCAAACCAAATTCTTTCAATTGGCTTATCACAATTCATCCCAAATTCATGCAATGCTTGAAAATATAAGTGTACTTAACAAATCATGGTCAAGAGAGTAAAATAGAGATAGAAATGCACATATATATATAAGCAAGGAATAGAGAGGGAAGAAGCAAGCAAGTCAGAATTCAATCATCGAGGTAAGTGTCATCATACACTTTATGCTTAGCCTCATCCTCGTTCTCTTTATCATGTTGTGGGGGGTTAGTGAAGGGAGGTTAGGAGCCCAAATCGGAAGCTTATTGCATTTGAAAAAAGCCATCATTTGCTGATTCGTACTCATCATTTGTTGGCTCATCATTTGGTTGAACTCCTCTAATTACTTACATCTCTACAAAAGCATCCGATATATTTCAACTTGCATAGTAAGCTCACTTCCAACTTGGTCACAATACCGCATAAATCATTCAACTTCTATTGGGATGGCACCTGACCTGTATCTGCAAAAAGCCATGTATATGAAGTATACATTAGTGACAATGACTAACTCATCCTAAAGTGATGTTGTGCCCAATTTTTCTATTAATGATTCAAATATAAATAGTGTTTAAATTTACTATACCGACTCGTTAAGAGATAATCCAATGGATCCTTCTGAACATGCATTGTGGGAACTTGGTTAGTTTTGAGAAAAACTAATACTTTGGATCTAGAAATTTTATAAAGTAAACTATCATTCTGTACTCTCAGGCTTTAATGACGGGGTCAATTAGAGAGATTGAATTTGTTAGGAAACTAATACCATCAACTCCAGCTTTATCAAGAAAGTAGATCATTGTACTCCAAGACTCCCAAATATCACAGGAATAATTATGATAATAGCCAATATTGGCTGCCTAGCACTCATTGAACTATTTTTCTTGAACATGAGAACTTATTTTTTCTTGGATATCATAAGGACATTTTAGATAATTAACTTGTAACTCTAGAAGAGAAAATCTTTATGTTATTAGGTAGGAAAAAGACAGCAGATCAAAATGTGATCTACTTTTTATATGGAATTTCAAATTATCAATAAGGATTTTACTCGTTCTAGTAGTAATGACATTTCGTTATTCTCCTTTTCTAGTAGGAGTTCTGCTCTGATGATCACCTTTGATGAATTCTCGAGTTAAACTGTCCACCAGAGAGTTCTTTTTTTCTATATATGTTCAATAGAGAAGGAAAACTGCATAAGCCATAATTGTCAATGCAGAAGTCGCCCTTGCGCTTGCATATTTGATAAATTCTTTTCCAAAAAACCAAGTATTCATTTGCAATTAGTTCGAATAAAAAAAGGTTTTGGGCTAAAAAGATCAAGAACTTCTCAACTCCCCTTATGACTACAAGGATTTCTTTTTCGATTGTTTGATAGTTATATTTTGCCTTATTAAAACTTTCACTGTAATATTTGTAGAGTTTTTCACCTTTTGTGATTTTGAATACTGCGCTCTAGTGTTCATTGCTAGCATCTATCACAAGAACTAAATCATATCCTTTATTAGGAAAATTAAGAATAGAAAAATTTTGACACATATTTTTGAGTTTTTGAACAACCTTTGAATCATTAGGCATCCATGTCCAACCTACTTCTTTCTTGAGTTTCTGCTGTAATGGCTTTCTCAGTTAAATCTATAATGAAATCAGAAGTATAGGTAAGACATCCAATGAACATTTGTAATTGCTTCATATTCCCATTTTTTCAGGGAAATTCTCTATTTTTTCCAGAATATACTTTTGTACGATGATTTGTCTAGCTCTTATCTTTAAGCCTAGGAACTCAATTTCTTGTTCAACATAAATGCACTTGTTCTGAACAAGTATGATATCATGATCAATGCATCTTTGTGTGATAGTTAAGACGCCATCTTTGTGATATTCTAAGATTTTTTGAAAAAAACAAGGATATCATCAATGTAAACTAGACAATAGTGATTAAGATCTATAAAGATATTATCTATTCTTCTTTGGAATATTTCAGGTGCATTTTTAACGCCAAATGAAATTACTATCCATTCATAATATCCTTTTGGAGCACAAAATGCAATTAAAGGAATACTAACCTCATCTATTTTTATCTGCCAATAGTAGCTTTTGCAATCATTTTTGAGAACCAAGAAGAGCCTTGAATTCTATTGAAAAGGGTTGCTTTGCTAGGAATGTAATAATCATCAAAGACAGTATTATCATTAAGCTTTTTGTAATTAATTACTATTCTTGATTTTCCTCTCTTTTCTTCAGCATGATTTCTTACCATGAAAGCGGGACTAGTGTGAGGACACTTGCTATTCCTGTTTAATACTTTATCCAGAAATTCTTTGGTTTGTTTATCAAATTCCTAGATATCCTAGCGTGTATACATCATTTGTTTGACTTGAATAATAGTATTGGGATTTAACAAAGTAAATTTTGCAAATTTCTTATCTTTATCCTAACATTTTACTGGATTGTTAGAGTAGAGTTCTTTGCATAATTTTTCTATAGCTCACGTTGTGCAGACATTATTTTCTCACCATGCTGGCTACATGCAAATTCAATTTTCTGATGAGTGTAAGCTTTGCTTAATTTTTCAATAGAACTAAGCGACCATTGATTGTAAATATTATTTTATTTATAATCTATGTGCATGGAGAATATAGTCTCTAAAAATTATTTCCAATAATTATATCATGAGATGGCTGATCAGTAGCCCATAAAACTAGTCTAATGCATTGGACTCCTCCTAATTCTATGGATAATCCTTCTATAGTTTCATTGTGACTCATATAGTTATTATCAGTTATCCTCACTGACTTGTAAAGGATTTTTAGCCCTTTTTCACATAAACTCTGAAAATAATGATCTTTTTTCAAAGTGCACAGAACAACCACTATTTATGTAGGCACACAACTCATATTTATTATATCCCTCTAAGCAAACGTTTATTGGGATATAGATGCTATTAGGATTGGTGTTGGTAACTTCATAGCATATTTCTATAGTTATATTTTTGACTAATTCATTCTCATAAATTGGCTCATTAGCAGTTCTTGTTTTGTACCCAATGACTTTTCTATCTAGACTCATACTTCTATCTACACTATGTCTTGTTAGTTCAAAATTTATTCTGCTAATTTCACTGGTCATGCTAATTATATCACCTTCTTTAAGCTCTTCTTTAGCTGAAGAAGATCATTCTCCCCATTCTGATCTCGCACTCATACTTTTTAATAATTGGAGTTTGATAGTAATTTTACCATTCTCATCAATTTTTATCACATTTTTCTTATTGATTTTTGTAGGGTTGGCAAAGCTAGATATCCACGACCGATCAATTTTTATCTCCAGTGGATTGAATTTAATCCTCTAGATCTTTTAGGGGTATGGCTTTCAAATTTTTCTACCTCTATCGTTGTGGCCTTAGTCTTTGGATCTATAGTATTATCTAATTTATAGATAATTTTTTAAAATATTCTTAATGGATATCCTCCTCTTTTCATATCCATCCCAACTGTTTTTATCTTAAGGCATAAAAAATTTTTGGCAGATTCATCTTTTAAGCTCACGTAACATCCAGGCCGACAATTAAATCCTACTGATCCATTACATAAATTAGTCTTAATCCCTGTAATAATTTGATTATTGAATTTGGTATGCCTAATATCACAAAGCAAAGCATAAGGGTCAATATCTTCGCCATAATATTGTAATGAAGTGATTTAAACTTGGACATTTCCAACATGGATATACCTATACTTTCTATCTTTGTTATGCTTAAGAATTTTTTTTCAATTAATAACATTAACTTTTCCCACATTATACTCACAGCCTTTTACCTCTAACTCCTTTCATCATCTCTTATACATATCTTTAATTGAAGGATGGATTTTTTATAGATCATATCTTTCTGAATTATAGGAAGGACCCAATCTCCTTTGACTTGCTTGTGATCATTGTCTACAGCAACCTCTTCTCCTTGAAGATCATGAAGACTAATCGAGCTACTTTCCATCATGTGACTCATTTCTTCATAATTACTTTTCTTATTCATTGTCCAAGATAATTTCAGCCATTCCTTTGTTGTTATTTAGGGCTAGCTCTAGTGCCTTATCTTCACTAATCTCAATATGATCTAGGCTACCCAAGGTTTCAATAAGTTTGTATTCTTTCTATTTTTGTATTCATTAGCATAATATGCTACTTCTCTGCATGCCTGGCATTTGCAATTGTTTTTCCTTGCAGGACAATAACCTACTTTCCTTAAAAATCTACATTTTTTATGACTTGGTTTATTATAATATTTTCTTCTATATTTCTCTTCCTTTTTCTATTAAAGCTCTTTTTCTTATAAAATTTTCTTTTTCTTCTCCTTTCAGGTTCTTTTCCTCATTGGTGAGGTGAATGCTAACAGGTTAGAAATTGTTTATTAATTTTTTTTTGTTCTTAAAGATTAAGATATTGATCATTAACCCATTTTCTTAAATAAAAGATTATTGAACCAAGGATATCAATAAGATCTGCTCATTCAAGCCATGTAATGTATTTTTCATTAATTATAGAATTTAATAGGTATGGTAATTTATCATAGAACATACCAAGATTGATTTAATTATGCCCACTTTTGTAATAATATTGACTAAATTCAGCAATAAAATTTTTCAGATATCTCATTTTCCATTATTCTATATTATTTATCCTTCTCTGCCATTCTCTTGCCTTTTCTTTAGAATTAATTTTAGCTCCGATAAACTCAATTTTAATTTTCTTACATAAATTTTTGAACATTGCAACTGGTGTTTCCATCATTCTTAATGTATTTTTACCGACTTCTTTTAATGAATCATACCAGCCAACTACAATGTCAGAAAGGCTATGTTCCATGTAATTTAGGAAATTTGCAGCAGTCTATGTAGTGTTTCGGTTTAAGACACTATTTGTGCCTCTTTTCAGATGTTCAAATATTTTTTCTCCATTACGAGTTCCATCTATGTTTAAGATGTATCCCGTTTGATCAATTGGAGTAAAGCCAACTTCTTCAAACGCTGTAGTTTTCATTGAGATGAACCTGAAAGAAAAATTAGTTGTACGTCCGCTGGAACATACCTAGATCTTATAAAATGAGTATTTATTATAAAAGTTTCACCAAATTCTTCAAGTTTAGGAATAACATTGTTAACCAGATTGGTCTAAATCCCACCTAAGTTGAGTTCTTCTTCAATTTCATTAATCTTATCTTCAATAGCTATTTTACAATTTTTCTATCCAATTTTCTTCTAATTTCTTTCAAAGGTAACATATTAAAATCCTCTGGTTTAATAAGGTTCATCTACTGATATATTTTTTCTTTTAATTGGACATTATTAGTCTCTTCATTATCATCAGATAATACGTCATATTTATCACTAATTGCATCCATGATGTTGTTTAATTCTTCTAAATTTTGTTCTTTCTCGAACAAATTCTATAGTTCTTCAAGAGTATACTGCTTATACTCCATCCTTTTCTTCTTATTTGCTTTTTTAGTCGATTTTTTACTTAATTTTTCACCTACTTCTTTGTGGATTTTTATATCATGCACAGGAAAATAAATTTTGTTTTTTGGGTTTTGGAAAGGATATTTATGCTGAAATGGCGTACTAATCCTAAAAATAGCTTTTCCACTACGCGTAACTTCGTTAATAGAGAAAGGTGAATTACAGATAATTACTTTTAAGCTCCTTGATTTCAGTCTTAATTTTAGCTAATTCTACTTTTAATTCTAAAATTATATCAGTTATATAGTTTAATTGAGCTGCTCCTGAAAAATGCCTTCTGAGGAGTGAACAATGTGAGAATAATTCAGACCCGGGCAAGCAGGTGATGGTTCAAGTATTAATCACAGTTAATTAGTTTAATTAATCATTAATTAGTTTAATTATCTTAATTATTTTTGGTCATGTGGCTCTACCTGTTGAAAAAGGGTCTTGAGTAGTACTTATAAGAAAAATTACATATGCACAAATTTTAGATTTTCGAAAGTAAGGTTTTTAAGGATTTGGGCTAAAATGCAAATATAAAAAGTTTAAGGCTAAAATAAAATGAAAACAGTGAAGGTCCCTTTAAAATAGTTTCCATAGAATATTGACCCTTTTAAATATATTCTAATAATATGGTCCCCTAATTATAATTTCCACATGAAGAAGGGTATCTGGCAGTGATATGTCTTTTTTATTTTGTTGTCAGGCCTCTATTTGGGTGCATGAAAAAATGTTTTATCTCAAATAATATTTGTTGAAAATAAATATTTTCTTCTCATAGTCGTATGTATTCTAGAAAGATTGATTTTGAAAATGTATTCACTGTTGAGTTTATTTTAGAGATAACTCTACAAAAACAAAATGTTAACACACGTCCCAACCTAGATAAAATGATCCAAGACTCGAAACCCGAACCGAATGATCGGGACCTATGTTCGATCCGATATCTAAAATAAGCTCACACCAAAATGTGATTAAAATCCGAATTGACCCGAATCGAACCATACACGATCCCAAATTTTCAATAAAGTTGCTTATTTTTTCATGATAAGCTTATTGGACCAAGACTCAGTTGACCCGAAATTGATCCGAACCAAATTTCACTCAACTCAAGCTGAACTGATCCGAAGTATCGTTTAAACCAAAACATGACATAATCCAAACTTAATCCTATCTATACCAGAATTGAATGATCCATTCATCAGGTCGATACTTACACCTTTTGGAAAATCATTATACACCACCATCATTTATTGACAAGAGATGTAAGGTGACTAGAAAAGGGCCTCAGGATTTATCAGGTAAAAACAAATGAAAATTAATAGGGCATACCTGTATTGTCGTCTAAGGTACTGCCCTTTCCACCGGTTCGTCAAAAAATTTATCTAAAAATTCGTATTAGAATTCTTAGAACTTTTAAAATATCATACATCAATAATTGTTGACATATCTAAAGCACTAGAACGCTGAATAAAGGAAAACCTTTATGAAAAAAAAAAATTACAAAAAAAATATCAGCACTCGCTAAAAACTTTCCCATTGGAAAATGCGAATTAGAAACTAACTCCTTTTTCCCCTATCACAAGGATTTTTGAGTTGTTGCAATATTAGTAGAGCCGGTAAAAATTCAGGTTCAGATTGGATTCGGATCGGATAAATAAAATAATATCAAAATTCAGATAAGAAAATAACTAATTTTTTTTAGTCAGACAATTCGAACAATGCTAAATTCGGATCAACATTAGGTTTGAACAATAAAAATTTAAAAAATATTGTGTCCGGATTCAAAATTCGGACCAAAAATTTATAACTGTACTCTATTTTTTCAAATCGAATAAGTCCGATATTCGGATCGGATTATTTTTTGTCAACTCTATCGTATTAACCATTCGTACAGTGTACACACAGATGACAGTAATTAATGAAGGTGGACCAATTTCAATATTCAAAGGAGAACATCACCCATTAAAGGGTCAATGGTGACAGTAATGAAGTCCATGTTTAGTCAGGCTCTTAAAGGACGATCAATTACTCTTCATAGCTTCTGTGGGTGGTCGATTCCTACTTCAAAGGATATTAATTAATTATACATTTGCATCACGTTGACTTGCTTATGGCATCATCACAATTTTGTGGTCTAGTAAAGGGTTAAGGGTACTAATTGAGAAAACAGGTGACATTTTGACAAGAATTGTTGAAATACGTGTACATCTCTAACTGTTGTTTTATTCTTGCATCATCAACGCTTTGAAAAAAAAATAATGAGAGTTACCATTGAAAAATTGACATTTTCTCTAGAATTTTCCTCATTTTAAAAAGGCTGAAGCTACAAGGAAAAAGGAGAACAAAAAGTAAGAAATAAAGCAGTAAAAAGATATCCTAAAGTTCATCATAAAAAATGAAGAGTAGAGACCTCCGAAAGTTCGAGGCCACTTTAGAAGAGGTACAGTCTTGTCTTTTTCACAAAGCATCGATATTAGGGAGTATGAGTTGTAAAAACACGCTAAGAACTAACCTAGGCAAAGTGGAGACAAATAATTCAAAGAGTTTTAACAACACAATAAGCACAGAAAAGTTTGTTGATTTTGCAAGGGATCTAGAATTGCCCTTTCTATCGGAGATGAATCTAGATCTATAGTAAAATAGAATTACTTGAGGTGCTAAAAAGAAATTTAATGGAAGCTTACAACTTGTTTGATGGTGAGGATAGTGCACTGGGGTTTATATAGTTCTTGCAGTGCCTTTATAGAGTTTTTTTGGGAAGCAAGACGGCCAATTAAGCTTGTTACTACTACTAATTCATGAAGTTAGACTTGTTCTGGGGATCATATGGAACTATGGAAGGTTAGATAAGAGCATATGCAATGGTGATCCATATATTTGCATCACAAGTAGGGGCCCACACCTCTACATCACCTCACAATCCAACTTTTTTTCTCTTCTCTACATCTCTTGGATCATCAACTTAGATCACTAAATAAAATAATGCATATGGACTCTACCACAAACATATTAATTGGTTGTAGACTTTTATTTTGTGTATTTGTGTGAATAATTGTAGATTACTTATGACGATATTTTGTATAAAAATTGAATAATTCATCTATAATAATGAAATTTTTTTATAAAAAAGACTTTCACATAATGTAATATAATAAAGGAAGAAATCTCTTCTTTTATTTGGTTTTAGACGCTTATTTTGTGTATTTGTATAAATAATTGTAGATTACTTATTTGACGATATTTTTCCAAAAATTGAATAATTCATCTATAGTAATGAAAATTTTTTTTAAGTATGATATCAAACTAAAATTAAAAAACTAAAATATTAAAGGCTTGATTTTTTTAAAAAAAGAACACAATACGTCTGTTTACAATAAAATTAAAAAACAATACAATAGTTGGACTAAAAAAAATTAATAATACAAATACAATAGTTCAACAAAAAAATTACATTACAAGATGTCATTTACGACCTACGTCTACGTCGATTCCACATTTCTTCAACCAAATCTGCCTAGAGATGCGCATGCGTTTTGGGGTCTTAAACTTCTATTGTTCTACATAGGTAAGTCTCAAACTACGGATGAACGTTATGTCAAACAGTAGGCTCTGGGGTAGTACCGTCCACTTGCTCGTAATCTAACGCAAGGTCGTACGAATCTCGCTCATCCTCAACAATCATGTTGTGGACTATTACACATGCTTTCATTATCAATCACATGACTTTCTCCTTGTTATGATTTTCCGCAAGCATACGGTTTATTGTCGTAACACTTACGGGTGTCGATCCACAAAGATGGTTGTTAAATTCGATTCGCAAAAATTCTAAGTTAAATTAAAACTTGATGCTAATTAACTAACTCCAAGGTTAAGTTATTCCACAATTAATAGTCTAAATAAATAAGATTAACTCATGTAATTGTGAACCATGTTCTATCAAAGCCTGTAACCAAAATCAAGAGCACCAAACTGTAAACAATTTTAGCCCATCAGCAATTTGCTGTAATTGTTCCTTTAGACAGAACACCAAATTCAGCCTAATTTCCATCACAACACAGCAATCAAGAACAACCCAGAGCTGAGTTTAGCCATGGTGAGCACCGAATTACACTGAAATAGGAGAAGCTACAAGCCCTTAATGAAAGTCAGCCAATGAAACCAATGAAAATCCAAACCAAATCGTGAAGTTGAAACGCGCTCTTAATCATCCAACGGCTTAAGATTAATAACTTGAAATTCTTGATTAAATTACTCAAATCGAAAACTTGAAGTTCTTGCTTCAGGGAATGAAAGAAAATAGCAGGAAAAAGTAAAACTAAAGCCCAATTCTGAAACTAAAACGAATGAAAAATGGAAAGAGCAATTTGAACTGAAAAATTGAAGCTACCCTACTTTATGCTACTGCTCCCTTGCTCTGTTTTTCGGCCTCCCCTTAAAGCCACCATTGATCTGGTTCATTGCCCCCATAACCATCACCCATATCCTCTTTGATTGCCCTCAATTATTTCTTGTAATTGATGCATTGATGATGGTGATGATTAAGGAGAGAGAGAGAGAGCACAGTGGTTATGGGCGTCGAGAAAAGTGAAGGGTCACGGCTGCTCTGTTTCTTGTTCTCTGTTCTGGGCTGAAAACCAAGAAGAAGGAGAAGGACCAGGGGATGGGTAACGGCCCAGGTGCAATGAATGATGGAGGAGTGAGAGACAACCCGTCATGGCCATGATGATGGAGGAAGATGAAAGGTTGAAGGAGGGCAAAAAACTGCCCTGCTCGTGGCTCTGCTTCGGGCTTCGGGTTTCTGGGGGTAGGTTTGGCTGGGCATCGAAGGGGAACAAGAAGAAGAAGGGCAAGAAGGGGGATATGAACCAGGGTCACGTGCAGCAGGCGTGGCCACTTAAGTGGGGCAATAGGCTGTAGCAAACAAACTGGGCCAGCCTAGTGGAGAGAAGGGAAAGGAAGAGAAGGGGGGGCCGGTCCAAAGAAAGGAAGAAGGCATTGGGCTGGACTTCTTCTTTCCTTTTTTTTTTTTTTTGGGGTCTTGATCCAACTTTGAGTGCATTATTCATTTTTTCTTCAAATTGTCCAACCCCTACAAAATGAACAAAAATATTGTTAAAATTCTAATGAACTAATTTATTTCGAGCAAATATTAGGTAATAAAAGGAAATAATATACCATAATTAGTGGTTTAACAAATACCTCCACACCTAAGTTTTGCTCGTCTTCGAGTAAAACAAAACTAAAAATCCTAGAAAAAGAAAATAAAATCCCTAACTCACTTTCGTAGAAATTACTGTTGCACTTAGCATATGCAACAAGCCTTTAAACTCCTAGGTTACCCTTAGTGGACGGGGAAAGTCTTGTGAGGATTTGCAGAAGATATACCCACAAAATCTATAAAAGAAAACATAAACAGAAACTCAAAAATCTTTTTGGTTTTTTTCCTCAAAAATTAATATGTACAAAACTGGGAAAAGATATATATACACATTCTAATCAACTAAATCACCTATGTAGCAAAGATGTTGGCCTACATATAAACAAAATGTACTCATCAACACTCCCTTCCCCATGAATGACATCAAAGTACTAATGTTTCACCCACTATATATCAAGACTTTGAATCCATCTCAGTGCTCGTGTGCATGTGCATTATCATCTTAGGGCTTAGGTTTACCGGAATCAAACTCAATCCCACTTGACTGACACAGAGTACACTATTGACTTATTAACATAGGAAGCAAGCTTTTCCAGTAGCAATATTGCCTCAAAGGGTACACCCAGAAGCACATGTCTCAAAGGGTAACACCCGATAGCACATGCCTCAAAAGAATACTTGTCATTCCAATTTTATTTAATTCCCGCTTTTTTTTTTCTCTTCTTTTATTTTTGTTTCATTTATTTTGTTTTTTTTTTCCTTGGAATGCAAATAAAAACCAAAGCAATCATGTCAAAGACAAGTGGGAGAGTCAATTATGAAAGACTAAGACCTTAAGATAATAATGATGGTACAAATAAGGATCGAATTACAAATAAATAATGAACAATTGGGGTTAGAATTAGGGCTAAGAATGGCACATTAAGGACGGAGACCTATCATGCACATCACACTTACATACAAGCTAATAATCAAAGTATAGGGGATTTAAGCTGATCAGAAAAGTATGAAGCTTCCCCAAAAACAAAACAAAAATCTTTATGGATTTTTCAAACCTTTTTCATTTTTTCTCAATTTTTTTTTCTTTTTTTTTCTAAATCTCCATTTTTCAATCTCCATTTTAAACATGGTTTCCCCACTCTCACACCTAAATCTTACAATATCCTCATTGGGAATGGAAAGAAACATTAAACAAAATAAAAACTGAAGAAACATAAATATACAAAATGAAAAAGAAAACTCAAAACTGAAGATAACGACAAGACTTTAAAATTCAAAAGAACAATAACAAATACAATAAAACCACAAAAATATATACAAAAGAAAACAAATTGAGAAAGAGAAATAGAGGGGAACAAGTATACCAGTCAGGTACAGAAGTACACCTAAGCTATGCCTTCCTTTCGATCAAGAAATTTATGGAGCAACAGCCACTCCATATCAAAATGAAACATCGCTACTGAAATCGAAAGTCGTTAGAGCACATAGCAGTTTATCAAACAAAGAAGCCCAACTCTCAATAAAAATAATGCAATAGAGATTAAAGAGTTAGAGCCAAAAAGAATACATTCACCAAGCCAATGAAGCACAAGTAAGGGCCCGTTTCAACTTATCAAATTGTTAGGCCAAATAGAAAAGAGACAGACATATTCATAATGTGCCAGCAATTTGGTCGTCGGCCTAGAGATGTTATCATCATGAATGAGCAATCTAGGCAAGGTAGTAGGTCCTAAGTTCACAAGTCCTTTAAGTTCAATTTGTGCAAGAGTCTAGTCTAAATCAAATGTCTCGGTGACCATGGCTTCAGACTCAACAAATTTAGTCTTGCAAGAGTCAAAAAGGAGGTCAGTTTGGATGGGGTCAAAGAAAAAGATTCATATTTAGCACACAGATCCACATCCAAACCCACATTGACATTAAGCCCATATGAAAAATATTCATATTCTATAGAAAGAATATCATCATTAAATTCCAAAATAGTAGGCTCCACATAGGTCTCCTGTAAAACAGTATCGTCTGACTTATCGAAATCACAATGCTCAACTTCAGGTGTGATGCTTCAATATCTAATTCACTAACTCTGTCAAGGTCTCCACCCTCCTGAATCTCACAAAAATCGTTCAATTAATGGGTGGATCGGAGGAAACTAGAACATTTTCAGTGACGTCCTTATATGAGTTAGGTGCGAGTGTAAGGTCAGGGGACAGAGACAGAGGGAGGACACTATCTTGTTCTAGGCTAGGCAAAGGCATGTCATCATGTAAACTAGGCCTAGTAAGATAAGAGGGTTCAAAGTCATCATAGAGACTAACATTAGGTTTAGGAGATCCTAAACTAGAGTTAGACTCACTACAATTCTTCCTACTTTGATTAAAACATTGAGAATATTCAGCAATTCTCACTTTCATATTCTCTATCATCTTATCGGTCAATTCATATAGCTACTTTTCAACACTAGCACAGGTAGTATCAATGTAATCACGATATGGACAGTTACAAGCATCATGACCAGAAGAGTCACAATATTCACACAAAATAGGGGATATAGATTATTGAAATGGGCCATATGAGTTCATCAAATGATCTTAGTGGTAAGGATTAGTATGAAAAACAGACTCATCAGGAGTTGAGCATCCAAAATTATTTTTAGCTTGTTCAAACTCATAAGTATCTCAAGCTTTTTTTTTTTTTTTGGGGGTCTTGACCCAACTTTGGGTGTATTATTCATTTTTTTCTTCAAATTGTCTAACCCCTACAAAATGAACAAAAATATTGTTAAAATTCTAATTAACTAATTTATTTTGAGCAAATATTAGGTAATAAAAGGGCATAATATATCATAATTTATGGTTTAACACCTTCATGTATCGAGCAGAGCCATGAACTATGGCAAAGCGCGCTTGTGGCACACCAAACGCTAGCTCGACATCCTTTCTAACTGCCTTCTGACGTTAAACAAATAATTTTATCTTTAGACCTTACAGAAGGGGGATGGATTTCACAAAAGTCACTCGTTTCGAGTAATTACCATCCGATAGAAAGTATCCAATTTTGTACTCGTGACCATTGACGACATACTTGCATTTTAGAGCACGATCTTGATACAGCTCGTGAACACTGGGGAATGGTCAAGGACGTTTATATCGTTAATACTTCCTGGCATTCCGAAGAAGGCATGCCACATCCAAAGATTATGTGACGCAACCACCTCAAGAATGATTGTCGGAATCTCATAGACCCTTTTAGCAAATGCTGCTTTCCACGCTGTCGGACAGTTCTTCCAGTCCCAATGCATACAATCGATGCTTTCCAACATATCGAAAAAGTCATCCTCATTCCCTACAGCTAATAGACGATCAACATCAGCTTGGGTTGGTTTCTTTAAATACTCTCCCTCAACTACTGCAATGACACCTTCAGCAAACTTTTTCAAGCACTGCAGTGATGTGTTGTCACTGATCTTCAAGTATTCGTTGACGCAATAGGCAGATATACCATAAGCAAGCACCCGCAAGGCTATGGTGCACTTGGTCAGTGGTGTCAACCTGCGGTTCCCAACTGCATTATATTTCAACTGAAAGTAACCAGAATGATTTCCTAGTGCCTCCATTATGCAAATGAATAAGTGCTTGCTCATTCTAAATCTTCGGCGAAAACGTTGCTCATTGTAAATGAAATCTTCTGCGAAGTAGTCTCTGAATAAGCGCTCATAAGCTTCTTGTCGATCTCTCCTAACAAATCTTCTCTTCGCTCAAGGCAAGGAGGATGAAGGTCTCAAATCTTGTGCAGCTTGCAAAACCTTTAGAAAGAATGTCATATCTTAGTTGTCAGTCTCATCATCAAGTAAATCTTCCACAATGGGCACAATATCATTGTTGGAATCTTCTAACATGAAGCTTAGACCATCCAATGATGATAAGAAGGACATGTACGAGGAGGCTGAGAAAGACGAATCTTGTATAAGGGGTGTCAAATTAGCATTGTGATTTTCCATTATTGAGCACCTGTGTACATGATCATTAATTAAAAAGAACTCGAACATAGGTAAATTACAAATTGAAAGAACTACAAGTAATAAAACATAAGTTAAATACAAATGGTTTCAATTAACAAAACATAAACTATTCATTGCATAACTATTCATTACAAGTAAAGAAACATAACTCGAGGCGAGTACACTAATTTAAATAACAAAGGTTCATTTAAATAGCTAAATTAAAGAATGATAGACTACTAATTTTGGGAATGCTTTCCGATTCTTTTCCGTCTAATTTCTTCCTTCATCATTCTGAAGTAAGTAGCATCTTCTTCAGACAGGGTTAAAAGGTCCATCAACATTATCTTGTCATCATATTGCCTCTTCTTAAGGGCCTGCTTCCTCATCTCCAACTCTGCCTTGATCCCCTTGTGTGTTTGAGCCTCATCTCTAAGGCGAACTGCTTCCTAAGCTGCAGTCGCCTTCTTATCAACTTCGGTTACCAAGTTGTGGAATATTTTGACCTTTTCATTAGCTGTGGAACCCATTGTAGAAAAGTAATTAGTCACCAAATCAATCATAGCATTGTTTGCCTTTTGCTGGAGTTTTCTCTTTGCGGCTTTCCTCCCAATGGGGAGGACAATCCTATCAATTTTAACTTCAAGCTCTTCATCAGCGGTGGTAGAAGGGCTAGAATATCCTCCCATCTCATTTACTTTTGGTCGTTTGGATAGTCCTCCATCAAGAGTATCACGAAATGTCCTCCATTTGGGCTGATCCTTAAGCAAATAGTACCAATACTCTAAATCAAATTTCCTCCTGACCCTTTTAAGAAACGTCTTATGAGTACGATTCACAATATCTTCTATACTTGACCTACTAACATTATTACTTTCTATTTCATCCATGATTCCGACCCACTTGTTCACTAATGGGTAACACTATCCCCTTCTGTATCATCCCCTTCCAACTCATCATTAGTAGGATCATTATTAGTCCAAGGTGGCTTTAAGGTTGTAATTGATCTGGTTGGTGTTGATGAGGGTGTAGAGTTGCTTGCACTAAAGGCGTAATTAAGTGGATGTAGAGGGTAATAAAGTGGGTGGTAATAATGTGGGGGGTAAGGATAGTTTGGTGGGGTATGATATGGTGGGTGTTGCATGTGGGTATTAGTAGACACACTTGTGCTACTACGCTCAACATTTTCTATTTCATCATCTGCATCAAGTAAACTCATAAAAATATGGGGGTATTCGGATCCATATGACCACAAATGATACTTACATGCATGGAATATTTTTTTTTGGGTTATAAATTGCATAAATTTTCTAACATTTATTAACAGTTATTCTTTCCTACGATATTAAAATTAATGAAAGTAACTCATACATCATATTAAACATTTAACGATAATACTATTAATAACCATAGCTCCTAACATGTTACTAATAAACATTTCATATCAATTTTTTTCATATCAAACATTTAAACATAAATATGAGCTAACATAAATAAATTTAAACATTTAAACATTTACTTTAATAAAATTTAAACATTTAAGCATTTAAACATGTATATGAGCTAACATTTAAACGTTTAAACATTTAAACATAAATAAATTTTTCATATCAATCTTTTTCGATATCAAACATTTAAACATAAATATGAGCTAACATAAATAAATTTAAACATTTAAACATTTACTTCACAAATATTTAAACATTTAAACATTTAAACATAAATAAATTTTTCATATCATTCTTTTTTCATCTTTTTTCATAGTTCCTAACATGTTACTAATAAATTTATTAAATATTTAACCAAGTGAAGTATTTTTCATATCAATCTTTTTAATCTTTCTTAAGATATTAAAATTAATGAAAGTAACTCATACATCATATAAATCACTTAACCATAATACTATTAATAAGCATAGTTCCTAACATGTTACTAATAAATTATATAAGAATTTAACATCACATGCAACACTTAATACATAACTTCATAAAAGTGATAATTACTCATACAAACCACTAAACCAAGTGAAGTATTTTTCATATCAATCTTTTTACTCTTTCCTAAGATATTAAAATTAATAAAAATAACTCATACATCATATTAACCATTTAACCATAATACTATTAATAAACAAAATTTCTAGCATGTTACTAATAAATGGTAACCCTATGAGCATGATCATAGTAACTCAATTGATTCAAACATAAATATGAGCCAAAGCTAACTATAATTAACCATAAATTAATTTACTTGACAAATAAATGTACAAACTTAAATTGACAACAAACTAATTAAAATATATCATTATCTTTGCTAGAAATAAAAAATTTACACATGAAAACAAATAAATGTATAAACTTAAATTGACAACAAATGAAAAAATTCAACTAATAAAAATACTTACAAAATTCCAAACTTCTTTCTGCTCTTCTTATCTCTTGCTTCAAACACAACCTTTTCCATGACTTCAAAACTTAATGAAAAATATGAGAGATAGAAGTTTCTGTTTTTTTGAATGTAAATTTACACATAATAAGTTGGGTATTTATAGAACTAAATTCCAAAAATTGAAAAAAAAATCACAAAACTAGCCGTTTACAACGACTAGCTTCGATGGACACAATTCCCAACCTTTTTTCCTTTTTTCCCTCCCCGTTTTTAGCGCCTCTTCCCATAAAAAACAAAAAGCTGATCCACCCCCTAAAACAACGTCGTTTTAGGGGGGGACGTGACAAACAAAAAAAGGGAAAGGGGTGTACAGGCGGACCGGGAACACAGGCTGGATTTGCAGGCGAATTGAGCGGCCCGACGTTGCTGGACAAGGCTTAGACCGCGGGCCAAATTTCCTGCCCATGAGCACAGCGTAGCATTTGCTCTAAAGGGGTGCATAGAGTTTTTATGATTTTCTTGGTGTTGCCTGCAATCTTATTAGAAGTTATTACTTCAAGATGAATGTTTATTAGCCATTTTATTGGGATGTTTATTTAGCTGTGCACCATAATATCATATTATATTGTGGTTATTTAATGTCGAGATTCTTAGACCATTTAGAATAATGCCCACATTCAACCTCACTCAAATGTCAGTTGACCTACAACAATTTTTGTTATCGTGGTATCTCACATTTGGGATTAAAAACCCAATATTTGGGTTTAAATCTGAAAAAACTACAAAAGCAACTGGTCCCATGCTGCTAACTAATTATTGCAAGTTACATCTACTTTTTGAAGCTAACAAATGATAGGACGCCATATAGGGAAATTGTCCCCACCAATTTCTTCAACATGCACAGGAACAACCCCTTGCCATAATTTTTTTTTTTTTAAGTTCCTAATTCGATTTTTAGTAGATAATAATTGTGGACATTGAAACAAATTATTTTCACACACAATTCAATTTCTAAAAATAAATTCTGAGAAATTATTCTGTAATATTGTATGTAAAAGATATGAAATAATATCTAATAAGTGGTATGATTTTTTTGTTGATTTTTTCTTCAATTATAGAAGACAAGGTTTGATGTTTCAATGAGAAAATTTAAAAAATACTGAAAATTTTTCTGCAAAAGAAGGAAAATTACAAAGTATAAAATCCTACTACAAAGTTCCTGTATAATTTCATACAATTGTATAATAATTATTTAGGAATATTCAAAAATTCTTTTAACAATAAAATATGCACAACTTAAAGTGTACAAATTTTCATAATAAGTTGTTTGCTAAGTTCTATTGTAATTTACTCCCCAAAAATATAATGTAAATGATTTTTATAAGATATTATTGATTAAAGTAAATTTAATTATCAACAAATTTATCGTACTTGATCGTCACCAAAAAAATTAAATTAATTTATCTACAAGAATCCATACTTTTTGATATAACAATATTTCATAATTATATTTCATAATAGTAATGGAATAAAATATTTATTAAATATTGTAATGTTATGATTCCTGTGGGTTCTATGTAGTATCAAAAACTGTCATTGTTATTGTGGGATTTGATATCATAAGTAAGTTTGATTTTTTAATTATTATATCTAATGATGTAGAACAAATAAAGTAAAGTAGGATGATACTCTTGTGGATGCTCTTAGGCATACATGGGAGTGTAGAAAATCTTATAAGAAGGTTGTTCATATCCATTGCAATCACTTTTTGTGATGCGTGTTTGATAGATGAAAGAAGTGGACCTTCACCTAATAATTTTTTCAAAAATAAAAAACCTTAGCAATAAAACCACATTATTGTTATCATTCTTATAATAATAATAACAATAATAATAATAATAATAATAATAATTATTATTATTATTATTATTATTATTATTATTATCATCATCATCATCATCATCATTATCATCATCATGATCAATTGAAGTAGTGAAGACAAGTCATGACAGCATGTAAAAAAAGAAAAAAAAAAAAAAAGATACACTGGGATCTCAACACATCAAGATAGTCAATGCACTCCGCCACCTCAGTTGGGTTATAAATAAAATTGTCTTGCCAAAAATTAATCTGTCAACATATTGTAATTTTTTATACTATATATAAAAGATCTTGCAGCTGAACAGATTGTTCATGAAAGATGAAATCATCCCTAGCTTTCCATATGAATCAAACCACTATCGGCATGTTCTTTCAACTTATGAGAAGTACTTATTCACGCTTATTGCTTAAACATATTGAAAGATGCTAAAATACGTTGAATGGTTGGGAAAAATATAATTAGGTATTTTCAATAAGTACATAATAGTTTTGAATTAAGCTGAATTATATTGAATTGTGCTAAAAGTTATTGAATAGTAATGACAAGTATTTATGATAAATTGAAAAGAACATGTCCTATATAAAGAAACAAAATCGACACTTTTTTTCACTATCTGCTCCTGACTAGAACTTCAGTCCACTAGTCGAACATTGCTCTAAGACTCTTTGTGATAATCAAATAGCCATCCCAAGCCACTATAACCTTGCTGCAAATCAACGATGAGTAGACCTGGCAAAATTGACCCAAGATTCGAAACCCGAACCGAATGATCCGGACCCATACCCGACCCAACACTCGAAATATACTCACCCAAAAGTGGACCCGAAATTCGAATTGACCCGAACCGAACCATATCCGACCCAAAATTTTCTACAAAGTTGCTTGTTTTGGCATGACGAGTGTATTTGACCCAAAATTGACTGACCCGAAATCGACTCGAACTGAACCATACTTGACCCAAACCGAAACGACCCGAAATGTCGCTTAATCCAAACATGACCCGACCCAAATTTAATCCAACTGGTACCCAGACCGAATGACCTATTTGCCAAGGCTAACCATGAGATTAGTGACAAGCACATGATTTACAATTTCAATGTGTAGCCTACAAAAAACACAGCACAATTGATCATATGGGAGTAAGTCCTTTTTGAAAGGAGGTCTTTTGTATGTAGCTTTCTAGAATTAAAACTTTCCTAAAAGTGGCTGCTGAAATGAGGAATCTAACTATATAACCCTTATTTTTGTCGAAATTCTACATAGCTACATCCTGCTTTTCTTCTATAGGTTGGTATGCTTGAATAATTTGATGTAGGCTCTGCAAGCGCAGTTGCCCTTGTTGGGGTTCATTAATTGTTTGGCGTAGAATGGCAATAAATTCCTATGCTAGTAAAGTAGCGAATTTGGCCAATTTATGAACCACACAGTATGAATCAATAGATTATCCCTATTGCACTATTAAAGATGACCGAAGAAGTACTAAACAGCACATTAAAATAGCCAAATGGAACCATATAGACCTTTCAGTTCGGACAGGTGAATTAAATACGGGCTCGTGTGTACTCAGGTTCGGATAAAATACAGGTTGGGTGTATTTCAGTTCAGGTAAAATACGAACGAGCGTATTTCGGTTTTACGACGCTTGGATCAACCTAATGGGTTTGAAGCACCTTTTTACTGAATTATTTCTTTTTTGCCAAAATCAAAATCTCCGCATATTTATTAATTAAACGAGCATAATCAATGTAATTTCTTAAAAGATTATCAAAACTGTTTAAACTTTTCAATATGATATATAAACGTCATGTACGGGTAAACAATAAGTCACATTTTAATGTGTTAACACGTATATTAAAATATTAATAATGGGTCAGGTCATTTGCCACCAGACTGGTCCATCTAAAACATGTTAACGGCCAACCCATTAATTATCCATTGAATAATTTGATATTTTATTAATTAACCTACAATTACCTAATCAGATATGCGTTCGAATCCTAAAACGAACGTAAATTGGCTCATTGCCTAACACTGACATCAAGTTCGAGACCAATTAGAAGGAAACCAAATGAAAAAATTTTATGGACGCACAAGATATTATAATTGTCTATTAATCATGACATCAAAATTTTTGATTATTATGGAGTAATATTATTTAAAATTTTACATTATTAATACTTGACTCATTTGAAATTAATTTTCTTAAGATTAGACAATTACTTCATGCCCATTTTGCTTTATTTATAAGTTATATATGATTTTATTTTAAGGGAATAAATTTGAAAAAGAACGGGTATCGTTGTCTAATTTGCGAAGGGATATGATAATTGTATAACAAATCTCTAAAAGATTCGTTATAATGAAAAACTATTACTATTAAGGGGCAAAATTATGGAAAAACAAAAAATAAGAATATAATATTCGGGTTTAGTGGGGGGGTTTAGGTTCAGGTTAGGTTTGACCCAGAAATTTGCGGGTTTTTCAGGTTTGGTTTATTTCAAGTTCGAATCGAGAAAATCATATTCAAACCCGCAAAATTTTCGGGCGGGTTTCGGTCGGATTTTCGAATTGGGTTAGTTTTTGCCAGGTCTAGGTGCACACATCGAATTTTTACAGTTTGTTTGAACGATATGTTTGTTTCAATAAATCAAATAAATTGAATAAGAAACTCGTATTTCAATCAAAAATTTTCCAATATTTTCAAATATTGATTTAAAAAAGAAGAAAAACTAATAATACAAAATTACAAACCAGTCTTCGGTTCCTAGGGTTGAAACAAAGGCAGTTGGGGACAACAAAAAATGAGTCTACTGTCCTACGAACTTATTCCTTTTAAGATTTAGAATTTTGTTTTTATGAAATATATAAATAAAACTCTCATTTATAACGGCTATGTTGACTAAAAAGTTACCGTAAGCATATGGTGTCAACCTGTAATGTAAGCCGGCGAGTATGAGTCATCCCACGGAGACAGTAGTATCAGATTTCAAACACTCGATTAACTTAACTACTAATGACAATTAAATTTACTAAATAAAAGTAATGACTAAACTTGCTTTATACCAAAATATTAACTAAAACAAATACCAAAAATAGTACTACTAATTGACTATGATGGTCACCAATTAACAACAACTAACTAGATCAATAAATGCTCACCAATTCACATAGCAAACTGTTACGGATTGGACCAATTGCAAGGTATGGGACTTGTCCCACATCGGTTGTATGGGCAACTGATGAGGGGTTTATAGACTAAATGGGCTCTCTCACCTAGTAGGCTAGTCTTTTGGGATAAGTTCTCCTGTTTAGTCTGTATCAATTGGTATCAGAGCCAACTCGAAGTGGTGGCCTGGGAGAGTCAGTCGTGACCAACGAGGACTCGGAGTGGTGGCCCACGGAGTGGTGGCCTAGGAAAGAGCCAGCCGTGACCAACGTGGCCGTGACCAACGAGGATGTTGGCCCTTAAGGGGGGTCGAATGTTACAGATTGGACCAATTGCAAGGTATAGGACTTGTCCCACATCAGTTGTATGGGCAACTGATGAGGGGTTTATAGACTAAATGGGCTCTCTCACCTAATAGGCTAGTCTTTTAAAATGAGTTCTCCTGTTTGGTCTGTAACAATTGGTGGCCCATGAAGTGGTGGCCTGGGGGAGCCAACCGTGACCAACGAGGATTCGGAGTGGTGGCTTGGGAAAGAGCCAGCCATGACCAACGTGGCCGTGACCAACGAGGACGTTAGCCCTTAAGGGAGGTCGAATGTTACGGATTGTACCAATTGCAAGGAATGGGACTTGTCTCACATTGGTTGTATGGGCAACTGATGAGGGGTTTATAGACTAAATAGGCTCTCTCACCTAATAGGCTAGTCTTTTGAGATGAGTTCTCCAGTTTGGTCTGTAACACAAACCTAGTGCCACCCCAAACAATAATCTTTCACCCAACTTTGTCATATAGTGAAATGTCAAATATTAAAATTGAATGGCCAAAATGAAAAGACCATGCAAAGTGATCAATGCCCACAAACTGACCCGCATTAGAAAATAAATATACAATGATAAAAAAAAAACGAACGTAAAAGGCAAAGTTATGAACTGTAAAATTAACACTCGAAAAGCAGAGGACTCAAACCCCCCCCCCAAAAAAAAACAGAGCAACAATCAGAGTGGTCCAGATTCAATTGAGATGTAAACCAACAAATCAAGATCAATTCTAGATGGAAAAGAAGATGAATTCCAACCTAAATAATCGAAAGTCACAAAGTGACAACCTCTAAATTGAACCAAAATTTGTGAGATTGAAAAATTAAAACAGAGAATCGAAAGGCGTGCAAAGGAAAGTTCAAGACCACAACTGACCACAAATGCTTAACTGCTCCTTCGAGCTTCCCCCACACCCCAATTTATACCCACATTCTCAACTCTATCCACACTCTCAATCCCAGAAAATATGGTGACCGCTCCCGTTTTCTTCGCTGCCCATGATGCTTGTTTCAGTTTGAGCCATCCAACAATTTCACCAGCACACGACGCGGTCAAGCTTGGTGAAAATCATGGGGCTACTTACTAGGCCTTGTTGGATGGATAGAGACAGAGTGCTCGAAAAATCCGGTTAGTTGATGCTTAATGGTCGATGATGATGAAGGATGATGCTGGTGTGTGATGATTAACTGATCTCGAAGCAAGGGGGATTGTATTGGATTTCTGTTGGGTTTGGTAGATGTGTAGGCACAGAAAATTTAATAATAAATACCATATTATAACAATAAATATAAATTGATTATTTGGATCAACCCATTTAATTAATTTAATTTATTTTAATAAATTGGGTTGAATCGACTACCAAATCATGATTCAAATGATTACCTAGTCAATAGTCAAATCGACTATTAAATCGCTATTCAAATGGACTAACAGTCAAAGGCTCTATTAACGGTCCAACAAGAAGAATAAGTCGCAAAACCTAGTACGGGGAGGAGGATTCTTTCCCTATAAATAGAGCACTACTCCCTCCTACTTGGGGGTAGAAGATTCGTTCACTCCAAAGGTATTCTGAAAATTCAAAAGAGCCCAATAATTCTTCTCTAAAGGAAGACAACAAGTATAATAAAAGTACGTACCATCTACCATCGAAGATCAAAGAAAACTCGTCTTGATTGAGATCAAGCCTCTTAGGCCATCTCTCAACATCAAATTCATTGAAGTTCATTCAAAGGAAGCCATATCAATCAACTTGATCGGGATTCAAGTCAATCGACCCTCTTTCAAGTACAAATTGGAGATCAAATTAGAGGACTTTTATTTGTTTACTTGTAACAAATACACAGAGATTATACCCATATTTTCTGAAATCAATACAAATTAAATTTGTCCATATTTCTTGTTTTATTTATTTTTCAGACTCGAAATTTATTTTTACAAATTTTGGCATACTCGATGGGACCTCTCTGTCTCTCATCTCTTTCTCAAAGCAAACAAATTCTACATTCCTTTGAAGAAGACATGATTCTCGAAAACGCCATCCTTCAATCTTCGAAGAGGGAAGCTATCAGATCTACACATGAAAGATCCGCAAAGGCTTGTGTTGCATCTGGCAATCAAAGCACTAGAGTGATAACTGGAAGCATGACCAAGGTTGCTGCCTCCATTACTCCAAAAGAACAAGTTGTGGCTCCAACTTTGCAGTCACTAAAATTCAAAAATTTTGCTCCAACTTGGCTGTTGATGGAGCCAATCAAACTGCTTTTCTCCCTAACTTGAAGCTGGAACCTTTTACTGTCTTCAATATAAGGAAGACTGGATGAATGCTAACCCTACACCAATTCTTTCTTCCAACCCTTCGGTGAGGAGGAGGATGACTATGGTGGTAGTGATTCTTTCCCAGCAACTCCAAGGGAGTCACTTTTCTCAAACATTGAAGTCATATGCTGACATTGTCGTCATGTTAGTCATGGTGATAGAGGCTATCAACTTGGAGGAAGAATTGGTAAACCTAAAGACAACTTCGGAAAGACTCTCCAAGGAAAGCGAAGACAAGGATGCTTAAATCAAGCGTCAAAATAAGCAGATCGCTGATTTGAAATAGGAGCTGGGGAAGCGGTCATCTAATGTCTCTAACAAAGGCTCAGGCGGTGAAGATTCTGACAAAGTGTCCAATCACAGCAAGGAGTTTAATAATGAATGCAAATCAAAAAACAATTCAACCTTAAACTCAATGTCAGTTGAGCAAATTCAAAACTTGATAGCTGATGTAGTGATCTAGAAGGAGGTTCTTATAAAATTCATCATTACAGCAAGCCTTATATGAAAAGGATTGATGCACTGTGGATGCCTCAAGGATTCCAACCTCCAAAATTTCATCAATTTGATGGCAAAGGGAACCCGAAGCAGCATATATCACACTTTATCGATACTTGCAATAATGCTGGCACAGGTGGCGGCCCCTTAATGAAGCAATTTGTGTGATCTCTTAAAGATCTTGCGTTTGACCGGTACACAGACCTCGCCGCTGCGTCCATTGTTAGTTAGGGACAAATGGAAAATGAATTCTTGAATCACTTCTATAGCACACGTCTTGTGGTCAGCATAAGTGAGTTGACTAACACTAGGCAAGAGCATGAAGAGCCAGTTATAGATTATATCAATTATTGGCATGCCCTTTCATTAAAGTGCAAGGATCGCTTGCTTGAATCTTCTACTGTTGAGATATGTGCTCAAGGAATGGCGTGGGATATCTTGTACGCTTTGTAAGTAAACAAGCCCAATACTTTTCAAGAATTAGCAACATGAGCTCACGATATGGAGCTTACAATCACCTACTATGGAAGACAACTCGATGATGGTGAACCAGTGACATCGTCAAGAAGTAGAGGCTCCATGCTTAGAGGCTATGAAGAGAATGAATGTCCTTATTCTGACTTTAATGCACCATTAATTCTTCGCAAACTTCTCGAGAAAGAGCTTATAGAACTCCTGGAGTCAAGGCGTCCCAAAGAAATTGGACGAACTAATGATTCCAAATATTGCAAGTATCATAGGATCATCAGTCACCCCATAGACAAATGCAAGACATTCAAGGGACAAGTCCTGCATCTTGCAAAGGAAGGAAAGATCACATTAGATGAAGAAGACACCGAAGAATCTGATTGATCGTCTATTGAGATCATATTGGAAAATACTTTGCAAGAAGAGCAACCCAAAATCAGCATTCAGGAGGAAGACTTTTAAGTCGCAAAACAACTTTGACTCTTAAAGACTCCCAAGTTCTAAAACAATTTTGGCTCTCAAGTCACCCTTAAGACTTCCAAGTCTAATCTTCTAGACTCTCAAGTCAGTACAGACTATCAAGTCACCTGTAGGATGCTCAAGCCATCAAAATTAAAGACTTTCAAGTCGCTCAAAGATTATCAAGTCAACAAAATTACAGACTTTAAAGTGAATTCAACGACCCACAGGTCATCAAAGATAAAGACCCTCAAGTCATCAAAATCAAAAGCTATCAAAATCAAGACTCTTAAGTCTCCCAAGTTCAAGACTCATAAGTCATCAAAGATAAAGATGCTCAAGTCATCAAAATTAAAAACTTCTAAGTCACCTAAAGACTATCAAGTTAACAAAATTACAAACTTTGAAGTGAATTTAATGACTCATAAGTCATCAAAGATAGAGACCTTCAAGTCATCAAAATCAAAAGCCATCAAACTCTTAAGTCTCCTAAGTTCAAGACTCATAAGTCATCAAAGACAAAGACTCTCAAGTTATCAGAAGTCTCCTAAGTTCAAGACTCACAACTCATTGAAAGCAAAGACTCTTAAGTCATCAACATTAAAGACTCTTAAGTCTCCCAAGTTTGAGACTCATAAATCATCGAAGATAAAGACTCTCAAGTCATCAAAATTTAAAAAATAACTAAGTCTCCCAAGTTCAAGGCTCTCAAGTCATCAAAATTAATGACTCCAAGTCACTGAAAATAAAGACTCCTAAGTCTTCAAAGTTTATGGTACCAAAGCCATCGAGATCCATCCAAAGCTTAAGACTCCTAAGTCTTTGAAGTTTAAAAAGAGTCTAAGTCTTTGAAGTTCAAGACCCCCAATCATCGAAGTTGCTGATTCTCAATTCATTGAGTAAACACATATGTCATCTAAGCAGACTTTAAATTGTCACAAAAGTGTTGCAAATTCTTAGAACTCATTCAAATTGGGAACAGTGATAACATATGTCTCTTCCTTTGACTTAGTGACAATAGTGCTACAGCGTCCTTGTTCAAGATGTTCACCTCCTCTTTCGAGTCAGCATCAACAATAACGCATGCCTTTTCCTTCAAGTTGGTAGTGACGGTGCCATAACCTCCTCTTTCATGCTGGCAATGCACGGCTCCTCCCTCAAGTTGGTAGAAACTGCACTATAACCTCCTCCTTCATGTTGGCAACGCAGGCCTCCTCCTTCAAGTCGTTAGCGACGGTGCCATAAACTCTTCCCTTTTGTTGGCAACACAGGGCTCCTCCCTCAAGTTGGTAAAAACAGCGCCATAACCTCCTCCTTCGTGTTGTCAACATACGCATTCCTCCTTTAAGTTGGTGACGATACAACGTGACCTCCATCTTTATGATAGGAAAAGTTACCCAAGGTGGACTCGCACAGGCAAGCCATCCAAGGGTAAGAAAAATAGGTAAAGTCACTCAAGGTAGACGTATTCAAAAAAAAAAAAAAAAACCTGTCATATTGCTTGTGGCAAGTCATAGAGAAAATGATCCATTTAGTCCAAAGCTTTAAGCATCTGACATTTTAACCGAAAAACCTGTAAAAGCATTAAAAAAAAGGGAAAACAGGAGCAAATGTAAGCAGAGGCTCTTCAACAAACAAGTTAACCCGTTGATGTATCCAAAAGGGTCAGACATTCAAAAGTTAACCGATAATCAAGTCAAATAGGTCTTTTGGAGGATTTCCACCTTTGGAGGATTCAAAGTAACCCGTTGCTGTACCCAAAAGGGTTAGATATTCAAAGGTTAACTGATAGTCAAGTCAAATTCACCGTCGGATGATTTTCGCCTTTGGAGGATTCAAGCTCAACCCCTTGACGCACCCAAAAGGGTTACACATTCAAAGGTTAGCCGATGTTAAATCAAAATTCGCCTTTGGGAAGTTCACCTTAGGAGGATTCAAGGGTAACCCATTGATGCACCCAAAAGGGTTATACATTCAAAAGTTAACCGATGCTAAATCAAAATTCGCCTTGTGGAGAGTATTCGCCTTTGGAAACTTCGCCTTAGGAGGATTCAAGATTAACCCGTTGATGCATCCAAAAGGGTTATACATTCAAAGGTTAACTGATATTAAATCAAAATTCGCCTTGTGAAAAATATTCGCCTTCGGAAAGTTTGTCTTAAGAGGATTCAAGGTTAATCCATTGATGCACCCAAAAAGGTTATACATTCAAAGGTTAACTAATGTTAAATCAAAGTTCACCTTGTCAAGAATATTCACCTTTGGAAGGTTCGCCTTAGGAGGATTCAAGATTAACTCATTGATGCAACCAAAAGGATAATACATTCAAATTTTAACCACAACAAATTATTCTAAATTCTAACAGGAAACAATGAACTAGTAATATTGCATAAATTTGCAAAGCAGTCTTCACACAAATAAAGGGAAATGACCAGATTGTAGCAAATAAGTGAGAAAGATGTAAATTTTGATTCAAATTGATATTGTCTAAGCCCAAAAAAAAAAGAACAAGAAGAAAGGCGAAAGTAAGCACTAAGCACCCTAAAGGACGACAATTTAAAAAAAAAAAACAAAGCTGGCAGTGCAGAAGAAAGTGGCACGGGAAGGAGAATCAAGGGAAAAATTACCTTCAAGTGTTGCTTCATTAAACAATTAACAATGAGTTGATCCAATTTTGTTGCTTTCAGTAGTTTCACTTCTGCCGACAGTTTCACTTCTGGCACAAATCTCGCAGCAGGAGAGATAGAAAGAAAGTAGAAAGAGATAAAAGGTTCTACTCTTGCAAACCATATGTACAAGATGTATTCTTCAAATTAAGGAAAGGGACATTATATTTGTTAATGAATCTTCATATTTCGGGCAAGAAAAATAACTATGTTGAAAATTGCGTCATACAAAATTGCACCAATTTTGATGTAGGGCCTACTCATAATAATAAAAAAATAATCGAGATGTTAGTCACGCTTAAACATCAAGGTTGTGTACGTGACCTAGTCTCCAGGGGCCAATTTGTAGGCACAGAAAATTTAATAATAAATACCATTTATAAAAATAAATATAAATTGATTATTTGGATCAACCACTTAATTAATTTAACATATTTTAATAAATTGGGTTGAATCGACTACCAAATCATGACTCAAATGATTACCAAGTCAACAGCTAAATTGAATATTAAATCGCTAGTCAAATGGACTAACAAGTCAAAGGCCAATTAACAGCCCAAGAAGGCGAATAAGTCACAAACCCTAGTAAGGGGAGGAAAATTCTTTCCCTATAAATAAAGCACTACTCCCTCCTACCCAGGGGGTGGAAAATTCCTTCACTCCGAAGACACTCTGAAGACTCAAAAGAGCTCAAGAATTCTTCTCTAAAGGAAGACAACAAGCACAATAAAAGCACATGCTATCTATCATCGAAGATCAAAGAAAACTCGTCTTGATTGAGATCAAGCCTCTTAAGCCTTCTCTCAGGTTCAAATTCATTAAAGTTCATTCAAAGGAAACCAAATCAATCAACTTGATCGAGATTTAAGTCAATCGACCCTCTTTCAAATACAAATTGGAGATTGAATTAGAGGAATTTTATTTGTTTACTTGTAACAAATACAAAGAGATTGTACCCATATTTTCTAAAACCAATACAAATTAAATTTGTTCATATTTCTTCTCTTATTTATTTTTTAGATCCAAAATTTGTGTTTACAAGATGAAGAGAGGGGAGTGGGCATCTTGGTTCCACGGAATGAGGCGAAGGAGATGGAGAAGTTGGCGATTTTTGGGGGTCTGGAGGAGTAGGTGGAGTCTAAGGATGAGGAATTGTAAAATAAAGAGATAGATAAGGGAAGGGTGTGGCTAGGCACGTGGGAAGGGGAGGGAAGTTTGCCTAACTCAAGTCTATGATTCAATATATGCAATCTCCTTTTTTTTTCTTGGGTCCATCTTTGTCTTCATATACCACAATGTTGTATTTTTCATTTATTATTTCCTGCAAAGCAAAATAAAATATTAATATAAAAATACTTAAAATAATATTTATTTGCAAGCAAAAATAAGGTCCAGGGGGTATTAAAAATATCAAATGTTTGGACTCAATAAACTCGTCCTCGAGTCAAATACCAAAAAAAAAAAAAAAACTAACTCACTTTCATTAGAATCACGGTCGTATTTAGCATATGGAACAAGCCCTTTAAACCCGTAAGTATCCCCTAGTAGATGACTAAGGTCTTATGAGGGTTTGCAGAAGACGTACCCTCAAAATCTTCAAAAGGAAAAAGAAGGAAATAGAAAAAAAAATCTTTTTTGGTTTTTTCCTTTCTTTACACAAATGTACAATAGGAAACAACATACAAACTCCAACTAGACATATGATCTTTATAGCCCTAAAGTTAGTTTGTATATAAATAAGGCGTACACTCTAAGACTCTAAGTCTACACTGATGACATCTATGCTCCAACTTTTCACCCTACAATCCAACATAACTATGTATACATCTAAGTGCACAGTGTGCAAGTGTATCACTATCCTAAGATTTAGGCTATCTAGAATTTTACTCAGGCGCACTTGACAAGACATAAACTACTTTATTGATTTACTGACATAGGAAGCAAGCTTTTCTAATAACAATATTGTCTCAAAAGGTAGCATCAAGTGGTGCATGTCTCAAAGGGGATACTTGTCATTCCCAAGTGTATAACTCTTTTTTTTTTGCCTTTTTTTAACAAATTGAAAAGCAAAAACAAAAGCAACTATACAAAGATAAGTTGTTGAATCAACCATAGAAGCCTAGGGCCCTAAGACAATGGTTATGTATAAAGTAAGAATTAGACTCATAATTTTAATAAAATGATGAGGTTAAAACTGGGGCATAAAATGTCACACTTAGAACTAGGTTTTTATCATGTACAACTTACCTATAGACAACCTAACATTAAGCTACCAGGGATCAAGCTAGTCAAAATAGTATACATTCCCAAAACAAAATAAAACAAAAGTGAAGAAAGAAAAAGAAAAGAAATGAAATGAAAAAAAAAATGCAAAGGCCCTCACCCCCGAACTTAAACAATGCAATGTTCCTCTAACACGTAGAAGTATAAGATTGAAAAGCTCACAATAAAAATAAAGATAAGACAATGAAAGAATATATATATATATATATATATATATATATATATATATATATATATATATATATATATATATATATATATATATATATATATATATATATATATATATATATATATATATATTATATATATATATATATATATATATATATATATATATATATATATATATATATATATATATATATATATAGATAGATACATAGATATACATATATATATATATGTGTGTGTGTGTGTGTTGTGTGTGTGTGTGTATATGTGTGTGTGTAATATATATACATATATAATATATATATATATATTATATATATATATATTATATATATGTATATGTTATATAATATATATATATATATATATATATATATCTATATGTATGTATGTATGTATGTATATATATGTATGTGTGTGTGTGTGTGTGTATATATATATTTATATAAAATAAGGTTCTATATAAAGGATCGATAGTATCCGGTTCAATGCAAGATGCAACCATGCTAATCTCCACATCCTCAATCTACGTACTGTGTTTCGTAGAGCATCAAACACTCGACTTCTCTCTCCTCTGTAGGTAGTTCCAAAATGGCTTCAGCATTTGTCCATTCACCTTTGAAATACATACCTCTCGTGGGGATCTTGTATGTCTATAGCACCATGTGGAAAAATATGAGAAATAATGAAAGGACCAGTCTAATGAGATCTCAACTTACCTGAAAAAAGGTGTAGTCCAGAGTCACAAAGCAATACCTTCTAACCTGGATAGAACTCTTTCGTACGAATATGCATGTCATGAAACAACTTTGCTCTCTCCTTATGCATCCTAAAGCTCTCATAGGCTCAGCTCTAATTTCTTTTAACTCACTTAACTGTAACTTCCTCTCTACCCCAACTGCCTCTAAGTCAATGTTCAAAGTCTTGGTGGCTCACATAGCTCAATGCTTAAGCTCTACAGAAAGATGACAAGGCTTTCCAAAGGCTACCCTAAAATGAGACATGCCTGAATGTGTCTTACAAGCCATTCTGTAGGTCCAGAGAGCATCAATCAACTTATCTGCTAAATCCTTACAGTTTGTACTCACAATTTTTTTCTAGAATCTATTTGATATGTCTATTGTAAACATCTACCTGACCACTAGTCTAGGGATGATAGGCGATGGCTAAACGGTGAATTATGGAGTACTCTTTCAACGATGCATCAAAAGAACGATTGTCAAAATGAGTACCCTAGTCACTAATGGTAGCTCTGCACATGCCATACCGGGAGAAAATGTTTTCCTTAAGGACCTTAACAACAACTGTAGCCTCGGTGGTCCTCGTTGGCACAGCCTCCACCCATTTAGACACATAATCTATGACAAGGAGAATATACTAATTCCCAAAAGAAGACGAAAATTGTCCCATAAAATCAATCCCCCAAACATCAAAATCTCAACAATAATTATTGGGTTAAGGGGCATTATATCTCTCCCACTGATTTTCCCAAACTATTGACACCTAAGGTAGCTCTTACAATACAAGCAAGCGTTCTCAAATAAGGTAGACCAATACAAACCACACTGAAATAGAAAGAAATGACATTCCTAATCTTATTATCAGGGATACACATCTTAAAAATCTGATCAGAATAATATTTAAACAAGTAAAGATCATCCCAATAGAAAATTTCCACCAGATGAAAGAATCGGTTCTTATCGTGCTTACTTCGACCAATGGGTTTCTCACCAGTCACGAGATAATTGATAATGTCAGCATATCATGGTTCAAATTGAACCACAAGTAGCTATTCATCAGGGAAGCACACAGAAATG
Organism: Carnegiea gigantea; assembly: GCA_029747015.1. Lineage (NCBI taxonomy): Eukaryota > Viridiplantae > Streptophyta > Magnoliopsida > Caryophyllales > Cactaceae > Carnegiea > Carnegiea gigantea. Next base: position 114,614 of record JAKOGI010001519.1, read on the forward strand.
GGGGATTCACTCTCATTTTCCATAATGATCCGGGATAGATGGTCAACAACCAGGTTCTTAGAACTCCTTCTTTCCCGAATCTCACAATCAAGCTCCTTTAAGAGCAAAATCCACCTAAGCAATCTAGGTTTTGCATCCTTCATGGAGAAGAGATGGTTTAGTTCAACATGATCAGTATGGACAATCACTTGAGAGCCAGTCAAGTACGATCAAAATTTTTCAAAACCAAACACAACAAAACAGAAACTCTTTTTCAGTCACAGTGTAGTTCAATTAGACCTCATTCAAGGTATGACTTGCATAATATATGACATAAAGTTTCCTATCTACACATTGTCCTAAGACAACCCCTACAACATAGTTAGAAGCATCACACATCAACTCAAAGGGTTCTTGCCAAAGGAGATGGTGTAGGACAGGTGCAAAATCAAGGCTTCCTTTAACCTATTAAATGCCTTTAAATACTATTCAGAGAAGTGAATAGGTACATCTTTCGCTAAAAGGTTAGTCAAGGGTTTAGCAATTTTACTAAAATCCTCAATAAATCGTGTATAAAATTCTGCATACCTAAAAATGACATAATACCTTTCACACAAGTGGGAGGGAGAAGGTTAGCAATCAATTAATTTTTGCTTTATCAACTTCAATCCCATCAGCTGAAATTACTTGCCTCAAAATAATTCCCTTCTTCACTATATATTAACATTTTTCCCAATTTAGAGTCAAATTCTTCTCCCTACATCTTTGCAGAACTTTATTTAGATTAACCACACGGTCATCAAATGAGGAACCAAACACATAAAAGTTATCCGTAAATGCCTCAATGCATTGCTCAATCATGTCCAAAAATATAAAAATCCTGCAACATCGAAAAGTAGTACGAGCATCGCAAAGACAAAATGACATTCTCCTAAAGGCAAAAATACCGAAAGGGCATGTAAAAAGTCATCTTATCTTGGTCCTCAGGTGCTATGGAGATCTAGGTTTAGCTAGAATACTCATTCAAAAAGCAACACTAACTATGTCCAGGTAACCTCTAAAATATTTAGACCATAAAAGGAAAAGGGAAGTGGTCTTTAATCTCCTAGTGGCTACGTTCAGTTTTCCATAATTAATACAGACACGTCACCCGGTTGGGCTTTGGTAGGGATAAACTCATTCTTGTAATTCCTAATCATAGTAATACCAATCTTCTAAGGCACGATTTCAACTGGGCTGACCCACTCGCTATCAGAAATGAGATAGATTATCCCATGATCTAACCACTTAATGACCTTTTTTTTGATGACTTCTTACAGGGTAGGGTTTAGATGTCTTTGGTGGTCAATATCAGGTTTAACATTCTCCTCAAGGTGAATTCTGTATTGTAATGTGGAGGGCTAATACCTTTTATATCACCTAACATCCACCACGTAGCCTCTTTGTTTGCCCTTTACCCTCCTGTTCTCATTCAGGTCAGATGCAACAATTAGAGGAAAAGTCTCATTAGGACTTAAAAAGACATACTTAAGGGAAGCAGGCAAAGTTTTTAACTCTAATGTAAGACTGAAAACATGTGTAACGGAAGAAGGGGAGTCAGAAGAATTAGAGTAGAGGGAATTAATTTCATCATAAAGATCATTTTCAAGCAAACCCTCAACACATGAATCATCACAAGCATGCACATCTAGCTCATTAATATTGTCAATCTCATAAAAAATAGCAGGTTGTCTTTGAAGATTAAAAATATTCAAATCAATGGTCATGTTTCTAAAGGGCAACTTTATCATACAATTCATACAATTGATCAAAGTATTTGAAGTTGTTAGGAAAGGTTAACCAAGAATAATAGGTATTTGGGCCTCAGTATTAGCAACATACTCAGTTTTCAAAACAACGAAATCCACAGGAAATATGAACTCACCCATGTTTAGTTAAAACATCCTCAACTACACCCCTAGGGGTTCTAGTAGAGCGGTTAGTTAATTGGAGGATCATCCTAGTGGGTTTTAACTCTTCCAATCCTAGTTTCTCATACATAGAGTATGGAAGCAAATTGGCACTTGCCCCTAAATCCATTAATGCTCTATGGATAGTCTGAACCCCTACGATTATGAAGACAGTAGCGTAATCGGGGTCTTTATACGTAGCTGGGATCTGGTGTGAGATAATAGAACTCACATTAGAGGCTAAGAAAGCCTTTGTTGGGACATTGGTCGTTCTCTTAGCAGTGCACAACTCTTTCAAGAATTTGACATATGGAGGCATTTATTGGAAGACATCTATTGGATAGCATCTAAAAGGGGTATGTTGATTTTGATTTGAGAGAAGGTATCTCTCATCTTATTAACATGGATCCAGTCCTTGTTGTTTCTTAGCCCATTCAAAAAGGGTGCTTATGAACCCTGTCAACATTTGAAGGCTAAAATGTATCATCCCCCTTTTTAGACTCATCTTGCTTAATCTTCTTAGGGTTAACTAATCAATGGGTTGGGAAGGAGAAGGACCAGTTAGAATGCCATAAGTAGCATCCCTAGAAGTAGAATCATTCTCAAGGAGAGAAGGTAGAGACGGAGATGGAGAAAGCTACATAGAAACATCCATAAGGTTTTCCAAGTTATGATTAATTAAATGACATAACCTCGGTGAAGTTATTGCATTAACCTTTTTCACATTATCTTGGACTGGTGGACGCATTGAAGATGGACCTACATTTGGGTTAGGCTCTGTCTGACTAGGAAATGTTCTTTTTTCCCTATTGGTGATGACCAGTTGAGACAAATTTTCTGCCATTGTCCTCATTACCTTCTCTAGGCTATTCTATGACCTCTCTAGATTGTTAAATCTTTATCAATCTCATTATAGTCAAGAGGTCATTGTGTGTGGGCAATAGGGGGAAGAGGTAGCCTAGGCGCTTGGTAGGGTTACATAGAAGGGTTTCCAGGAAAAAATCCAGTATGTGTCCTAGGTCCTTCTAAGTTCTGACCTTGAGTCCATGAAATGTTTGGGTGATTCTGCCACCCTAGATTGTAGGCTGGTGTGAATGGGTCATTTCTTGACCTATGGTAGGTCATGTTCACTTGCTTAGTTCCAGTTGATAACTGGTGAGTATAATAGGGACACCTAGTCAAGGTATGGTCTAGGGATTGACAGTGAGAACATAATGTAAAAGCACTTTGAAAAACATGAGGTTGCTGAATAGTCAGGCCCTTTAACTAGTTCTCTAAAGTTACAAACCTAGAATCTATGTGGCTTAAGTCTAACATTGAACGCATACCCCACTTGACCCTGGCGATTCTAGAACTCAGACTATCATCTCTAGGGGTCTCCCACTGTATTGTCTTTTCAGCTAAGTCTTATAAGAATTCCCAAGTTGCGGTAGGATTTTTGGATAAGCATCCACCTTTTGACACATCGACTCTAGCATAATCCTTGTCTATTGGTCCAAACCTTCATACATAATTTGACAAAGCCACCACTGTTCTAGACCATGGTGGGGATGTTGGGCCAACAAGTTCTTAAATCTTTCCATGTCCCTCCAAAAGGTTCCTTATCAAGCTGAACAAATTGATTAATTTCATTCTTTAATGTCACAATTTTGCCATTAGGGAAATATTTTCCCAAGAAAACCTTAATGAAATCATTCGAATTAGAAGTAGAGTTAGCTGATAAACTATACATCCATCTCTTGGCATTATCTTTTAAAGTGAAAGGAACGAATCTCAGTTTAACCACATCAATTTGTGCATTATGAAAATGTATCATATTGCACACTTCTTCAAATTCACTAGAAATAAATAAACATCTTCAAGTCAATGACTTTAAGAAGCACCTGCATGTAATATGGTTTCAGTTTAAGGTTCACATTAGCACCTAGGACAGGCATATTAAAACATGAATGTAAGGTTGAACGTGCAGGGCAAAAGATCTCATTTAAAGCTCTTTCATTCCTATTTTGTCCAGCTATTTTTTCAGGTGCAAGGTCCAGGTTTAAGTTCAATCCTATTGAGTCTTCTTCTTTTAGAGTCCCTAACCCAAACAACCATGTAAGTCCATACCCACAATTGTATTTTTTTGTCTTCCTTTTTTTGACAACAAAGAAAATAAATAACTAAAAAAATGATTTAACTACAGCTACTCAAATAAAAACAATAAAACAAATAAAAAACTAATAAAATATTCAAATATAAACTAAAATAGTAAACTAGATAGTGGTCCACTGAATACTTACAATGCCTAGCAACGACGCCAAAAACTTGCTGGTGTAAAAAGTTACCACAAGCACACGGTTTCAACCTATGGTATGAGCAGATAGTGCGGGTCATCCCACGAAGACAGTAGGATCAAATTTTAAACACTTAGCTAAGTTAACTATCAATAACAATTAAATTTACTATATAAAAGTAATGACAAACTTGCTTTACACCAAAATATTAACTTAAAAAAAAAGAAAATAAAAAAATAGTACTACTAATTGACTACACTAGTCACCAATTAACAAAAATTAACTAGATAAATAAATGCTTATTTATTCACACACCAAACCTATGACCACACCGAATAATTAATCTTTCACCTAACTTTATCATCTAGTGAAATCTCAAATATTAAAATTGAATGGCCAGAATGAAAAAAAGACATAAGGTGACCAATGCCATAATCTAACTACAAAGTTGAACTAACTACATTAGAAAACAAATAAATAATGAACGAAAACATGAATAAAAAAGACCAAGTTATAAACTGCAAAATTAAGACTTGAAAAACAGAGGACTCAAAAAATAAAATAGAGCAACAATCAAAGTAGTCCATATTCAATCAAGACATAAACCAAAAAATCAAGATCAATTTTCGATGGAGAAGAAGATGAATCCCAACCTAAAAAATTGAAAATTAACCAAAATTTGTGAGATTGAAATATTAAAATAGAGAATCGAAAGGGGTACAAAGAAAAGTTCAAGACTAGAACTAACTACAGATGCTGAACTGCTCCTTCGAGTTTCCTCCACATCTCCTATTTATACCTACATTCTCAACTCTATCCAAACTGCCACTCCCACAAAATATGGTGACTGCTCCCATTTTCTTTGCTACCCATGATGCTTGTTTCAGTTTGAGTCATCCAACAGTGTCACGAGCACACGATACAGTCAAGCTTGACGAAAATCATGGAGCTGCTTACTGGGTCTTGTTGGATGGAGAAAGAAAGAGCACCCGAAAAATCAGGTTCGTTGATAGTTGATGGCTAATGATGATGAAAGATGATGCTAGTGTGTGATGATTAACTGATCTTGAAATAAGGGGGATTCTATTGGATTTCTATTGGGGTTGGTAGATGAAGAGAGGAGAGTGGGCATCTTCCTTCCATGGAATGAGGCAAAGGAGATGGAGACGTTGGCGATTAGACCTGACAAAACTGATTCGAGACCCGAACATGAACCGAACGACCCGGATCCATCCTTGAACCGACACTCGAAATGGAATGAACCGATTTGGAACCGAACACCTGAAGTAAACCGATCCATAACCGAAGGAAACCCGAATTATAGTATGACCCGAAATTACCCACACCCGAAATAATCCGAACTAATTCAAATCCGAACCGAAGTGATCCGAAAATGGACAACCCGAACCTAACCCGAATCGTATCCATTCTAAAATCGACTCAATTTTAACGGAATCTGAGTACCTGAATATAACTCGAGCCGTAGCATACTCATAAATCATAACCAGTCAAACCAAAACTATTCCTAATTCCCTAAATTTCATTGTTATGGCCTAAAAGAAAGGCTCCTATCATCTTCGACAAGGGCGTCACGGGCTGTTATTGCAGAAATGGAATTCAAATTTTCATTGGCATGTATTTCATTTCCTTGTTCTTCAATGTCCATAGCTATTAGCTCCCTGCATTTAATTCAATAATTAGTTTGGAAAAACATATATACTAAAACTGATATAAAAATTAAGTTCGACTAGATGCTTGGGCCTCTACCATCTAAGAATTGAAATAAATGACATCCACAAAACAGAGACAAGGTGGATGTAAACAAATCTAAACCATAATCAGCTCAACGACCCGACCCCCCTTCTCACATAGGAGGAATGCGATATTCAAAGAGTCAAAGGATGGAGGAAACTGACCATATGACCATTGAACTTCCCCCTTGAGGTTAATGTAATTAGGACATAGGCAGATGAGACCCTCACCCCATAGGTGAAACTGTCAGATATATGCGTGAAATGTGAATGCTGTAATTGTTGATTCTTTGGGTTCACAATCACATACTTGCATTGGGGTCGGTGATCAAGACAAGCCACCCAACTCCTTGTATCATTATCAACACGATAATTGGCGTTAAGGGGCCCTACCACATGACTTAAAATGCAAAAAGCAAAAAAGGGAAAGGGGACCCCATAAAATCATCAGGGTGTTGGAGCTAAATTAGTAAATCACTGCCAAAAACAACAAGAATAAACCCAGAAAAAGGAAAAAAAAAAGAGACTAGTACTGTAATACAGAAAGCGAAAAGGGGAAGGGGGATCCCATAAATCACGTTAATTTTGCTTAAATTTTAGGGTTATCTTATCAAAATGCAACTCGAGAAGGCGAAGGGGGATCCCATAACTCACAACCCAGAAATGAGTAGATCCTTTTGGAGGGGGGAACTGGGCAAAGAAGAGTAGAAGGCAGAGTATCGGTGGGCGGTGGCATCAGGCATGACGGCCAGTGAGGTTATGGGCAACTCAGCATCAGACCGGCGTGAGGATGTCAGCGTGTCAATGTGCTGCGAGTAGGAGATGAGTAGATTTGTAAATGAACGAGAGATGAAAGGAGAGAGGGTGCATGGCTGACACTAAGGGGTCGACCGTGCGTGGCCGACACTGAGCAGGCGATCGGCGACGGGCGACTGAGTAAGAGAGAGAAACTGAGCCAGAGAGAGTTGTGTGAGGATCGAGGAGGTATGCAGAGCCTCAGCGCCTCACCGTGAGATTGACAGGGCTAGATGGGGTTTGGCATGCCTGGGTAACTGGAACTTGGATTCAAGCATTTAGCATTTAGGTTTCTTGCTTTCCTTTTGTTAGAAGACTTGAAATTATAAAATTATTATTAACATTTATTTCAGGGGGCTTTAATTTTCTATTGTTTTACACCTAGCTTTTGCTTTATTGGGGGGGGATTTCTGAAATTTTAAAATCCATTTAGTTGAGTTTAGGAGGGAAACAAAAATTGACTTAAGATTTAAGAGGGAAATTTTATAAATAAAATTAAAGAAAACTTAAGAGGAAAAAAATAAAATTGTTATTAATTAATAGTTTTTAGTTTTTAATTTTCAATTTGATAAATATGCAATAAAAATATAACAGATATAATATTTGGTCAAAATAAGAACTATGAGAAGATAAGCGTAATTAACAAATTATTAAATTTATTAGGATCTGTCAATACTATTTTACTATTTAATTCACTTAATAACTTAATGCATGCTAGGATTATCCGAGTATAATATCATTCAGTGACTATTGTCACTCCATCAAAAATACTGCATTACTGATTGATGGACTATAATCCTAAATTATCTTCATAACATGCTTAAATTTTAGTTCTACATAATCATATCCAAGAATATATATTTGCATATGATCTCATAATAATGTGACACATTTAAATTTTACACAATCACATACTCGTATATTGCAGTTGCTTTTGAGTTTTGACTCACTAAGAACATGCAAATCAAGTTGCTAATCTCACAAAGACAAATATTTAAATCTTGATATATGATCACTTAATGAGCTATCGAAAGAACATTAAATCCATTATTGAAAATGCCGACTTGAATCAACCTGTTTCTGTTTACCAACTCAAATATAACAAACGCGAAGTTATTCACCGGTACCAGGGTCAAAATTAAAATTTTATCATTTTCTTTCGTTTTTTGGTCATTTTTCAATTGAGTCATGAATCATGACAAATCTTTGAATCTTAATATATGCAAATGAGACAATTGACTCATGAATCATGATTGACGTTAACTTGGTTCACTAATTTTATCATAGCACGACCTCAATTGAGATACTTGAAGTGAAACTTGACTTAACAACCTGTAAATCCGTAATCCTTTAAATAATTGCACGTCGCATAAGATATACGGCCATGGATGTGTTGTACTTGTAAGCTGTAGATTACTAACTTTCATAGTAAATGTATCATTAAACCCATAAAAATTTTCATTACAAAAGTTCCTTTTAATTTACTTAAGCTTTAAAACTTACATACATATATATATATATATATATATATATATATATATATATATATATATATATATATATGTATGTATTATATGGATGCATAAAATGTTAATGTATGAATTAAAAGAAGAATATAGAATAAATGGGCTTGTCTAATTAAACGGATTTTATCTTTTATAAATAATTTAAATTAGAATTGAGGACATTCAAAACATTCAAAATATACACTGACCCGAAACTAACCCGACTTAATTTATGCCTAGCCTGATTTACACCCGATGCGACATTCACCTAAACATTGAACCGAATCCCACCTAATCCAAATGAGGCTCGACCCATGCCCAATCCAAACCAGGCTACCGTATACAACCCGAAACATACCCAACCTAAACTCCACCGACCCGAACCCGAACCCGACCCAAACTTGGTTGAGCCGAAATTGATCCAAACTCGAACTTCACTTGAATCGAACCCGAACCCGACCTGAGCATACTTGACCCGAAATTTACTCGAACCGAAGTAAGACCTGACCCATACCTACTCTGATTGATCCATTTGCCAGGTCTATTGGCGATTTTTGGGTTCTGGAGGTGTAATGGAGGCTAAGAAGGAGGAGTAATTGTAAAATAGAGGCAGAAAAAGAAGGGGTGTGGCTAGGCACGTGGAAAGGGGAAAGGAAGCTTGCTTAATTCAAGTCCATGATTCAATATATGCAATCTACTTTTTTTCCTGGGTTCATCTCTATCTTCATATATTACAATGTGGCATTCTTTTGAACCAAATTGTACCATTTTATTATTTCCTATAAAATAAAATATAATATAATATAAAAATACTAAAAATAATATTTATTTGCAAGCAAAACTAAAGTCCAAGGCTTATTAAAAATATCAAACTTTCAGACTTAACAAGCTATTATTTTAAATCGTTATTATGGGCTAGTCTTTTTCCAATAAGATCAGCTGTAAGCTGTAAGAAAATGTAAGGAGTTGTAAAAAGTTGTAAGGTACTGTAGGGATAGATGTGAGCAGTTGCTGAATTATTAAAAAGTATATAGTATAATTTTCAGATATGTATCTATAATTGTTAGTTTTTACTGTATGAATTGTGAAAAAAAATAATTTTTTGAAATTAAATTACATTTATCACTGAGATTTAACATCACTAAACTGATTATATTTTAACATTATAGAAAAAAATAATTTTCTACAATTATCGTTTTGGAAGATAAAAAATAATATTGAAGTAATATAATTAATGAAAATAAATCTTTAAACAAGTCACTGAAATAAACAATAAGATAAAGATAAATTCAAGTCTGCAAATATGTAGAAGCAAATGTGTTATATACTTGAGGTGATTTTTGTTATTAATATGAGTTTCATCTCCCTATAAGCAAATTGAAAAAATAACAATTTTTCTCAACAAGATTGAACAGAACCCTAAAATAAAATCCTATTTAAATTAAATATTTTAGAATTAAATTTAACCTAATGTTTAATTGTACGATGATAGCAACCAAGTTGTTACGGATAAATTTATGGATGAAATAGCTAAAATGCTTTTGTCAACTACAGTTTGACTATTTTCATATATAATTTTTGTATTATAATTTTAGAATTTGTTGACTTATTTTCTCTACAATGGCATATGTGATTTATGTCGAAACTCAAATATTAATTCACATTATTAAATTCTGTTTTTATGTTTATACAAATATTCTATTTATTTAAAAAAAGCTATAATATTTTTCATATTGGTAGTATATAAAAAATATGTATACATATTTCTATAATATGAGGAAAAAATAGGTGACAAGTTGAATGTTATAAAAAATATATGAGGAGATTTAAAAAGATATAAGAAGATATAAGAATAATATAAGAAGTTATAAGAATTTAGTTAAAGATGTAAGTAATTGTAACAAACTGTAAAGAGCTGTAAGTTATATCCTATCATTCCTAGAATAGAACATTACTAGACCTGTTAGTTTGAGCGGGCGGACCAAGTACAGGCCGGGTGTATTTGAGTTCGGGGAAAATACGGGTCGGGTGTATTTTGGGTTTCTGTAAAATATGGGAGGGCATATTTTATTATACAGGTTTCAAGTTAACCCAACGAGTTTAGAGCCCCTTTTGTGAGTTTTTTGGGTCAAAATTTAGGCCCTTAAAATTGTTCATTTTTAATGAAAAATCATTGTAATTAGAATTTCTTAAAAGAATATTAAACATATTTAAACTTCTCATTTTGATAGAGTCGCTAAAGAGTTGAGCCCCATGAGTTCACCCTTGGATCAAAATAAGGTTAATATTTGTTCGTGTTATTTATGAGTCAGCCCATCTAGAGCATGTTAACGGGTCGAAGCAGTTTGGCCTACTAATAACCATTTAATAATTTAATATTTTTTGTTAACTAACTCACCATTACCTATTCAGACACATTTTATTAGTGAATTGATCCTGACATGAACATAAGTTAGCTCATTACCCAACACCAACATCGTAATTCGAAACAATTAGAATAGAAATCAAATGAAAGGATAGTAGAGAGTCATAAAATATTACAATTATCTTTTAATTTTAGCATTAAAATTTTATGTTGTAGTAGAGTAACATTATTTAAAATATGATAAAACATATTCATTTCGCTAAAAATATAACAATATAGCTTGCACATTTTAAATATTTTTCTTATTCTAAGTCCATTTTCTTAAGATTAGATAGTTATTTCACGCCATTTCACACTATTTTTTAAAGTTTTCCCATTTCTATGTTGTGTATGACACTATTGTATAACAAGGGAGTTGGGAAAAAAAGGGTACTATTGTTTAATTTATGATAGAATGTGATAATTATATAACGCATAGTTACTGAGATCGCTCTATGACCCCGATGTCCCGTTCCAGGGGCAAGTGATCCAGAGCCCAAATTAAAATAAATTTTTCGAATAAGTAGTGATCCGCATTCTGGACTAAGCGATCCAGGAAGCGTTCCTGCAGGTAACTATGATATAACGTCTCTATAAACAAGCAGATATAACGAATAACCATTATTGATATCAGATATAAATTAAAGAAAAAAATCAAGATATAATTTGGGGTTAAGAGGGTGGGTTCGGGTTAGGATTTGGGTCGGATTTGACCCATTAATTTACGGGTTTTTTTGGGTTCGGTTAATTTCGGATTTGGGTCGAGAAAATCGTTTCAAAATCTAAAATCTTCGGGCGAGTTCTAATCGAACTTTCGAATCGGGTCACTTTTTATTAAGCCTAATTACATTACCTATGTCCCACGAAATCTTCATAATATAAATGTAAAAATGAATGGTAGCCTAAAAATGCTTCCTTCCCTCAATCCGAGCTTCTCATTAATTCCGTCAAAATACTCAAAACAGTTAGAAATTAGTTTGATTTTAAATTTTAAAATTCATAAAAATCCACAGGTCCTACAGGTTCCAGGATGGAAACCTGGTTCTGGTAGAAGAGTTGCTTCCTTGCCCTCTTTTGTTTTTTGGCTCTTCAAATTTTTTATTTTTTTCTATTTTTGTTTGTCTACAGCTTGAGGAAAAGCGTGAAATAAGATAGATTTACTATGAAACTTGCCAATAAGGGTTGATCTAATTCTCTTCACATATTTATTATTTCCACTAAATTTTTTTGCGATATGTTATTTGATTTTTTCCAAGACATATATTTGTTCCAAGTTTCATTTCATGAGATACAAAGCTTGGAGAACTTTTAATTAAATGGACAAAAGGCTTTGGCATTGATACTTTGTTAAAGTTGTTTCTAAATATGTATTTTAAATGTAATGGAGCTAATCATCTTGGCACCCTTCCACATTATCATTCTTAGTGTTTGGATTTTTATCGTTAATTTAATAATTTTGTCATTCTTTAATATTTTTATTTGTTTGTTTTATCTGTTTTTACCAACAAGGTATATTATAAATATGTACATTATTCTCACTATCTATATTCACAAATATACAGTTTCAAATATTTTTACGCGAGGATATGCATTTGACTGGAGCTAAACACTTTTAGGTTTGCTAAGGAAGGGTCTCATATATTAATTTTTATCGTAAGTTTTGGTGGAAACTAATGTAAAATTTATCTACCTTGATATGAGATCAGTATTTTTGAGAATAGCACATCCTATATCAAATTAGAGTGTTCACACATGTTTTTATTAGTCAGATTACTACCTATAAATCAACATCTTTTTTTTTTGGTTCATTTAATTAAAAATGTTTAAATATATATTTTATGTTTATGAACAAATAAATAGCTTTTCCTCTGTCATCACATAAATTTTGCATTATGTAGTTTTGTTTCCTTTATTTTTCTAATCTTTTAAATAGAAACTACATTATTATGATTTTTGTATAAAGAAACACTATATGAAGATATGTGTTCTAATCTTGTTGACGTTAATATTTTGGGTAATATATTGTAGATTTTGATTCTTATAGTAAAAAATATGTAATTGCTATTATGATTGCATCCTCCACCCCTTTTCTTATTATATTGTCTTCTTCAAAATTTTAGCAAAATTAGTTTTATTCTTTATTTCTTTACCCTACGTTCATATCATATTTTAAATAAGTTTTAATATCCTTCTACGAGGTATAATATTTTCAATCAAGTATGTATTATGTTCATAATACTATTATTAATAGAATAAGCATAATCCTTAATATCCATCCTTCTTCTATTTAATGAGTTGTTCTTTACTTTTAATATCTCCCTACTTCTTTTGTGGCGGATGAAGGAAGTACAACCAAATAATTATAGGGTTTCATTTTTTCGGTTGTATTCACAAGTTTTATCATGTAATTTTGTTCTTCGTCCTCCTTCTCATGCAACTTGCAATCTTTTAAAGAAACAAACTAAGGGACGAGATATTGATCTTTTAAAAATAGGAGAAGACGTGAGTATGAGATTGGTGGGATACTATAATAACATGACAATTGAAAAAGGATGCGAAGACTGCTTAACTTTTTTTTTTTGGGTTGAAAGACCACATAATTTGTATATCTAAATTCTGTAGTGAAGACTACACAATTTGTATATACACAACGGTGAAGATAATCAGAGGAGACACCCAAAGTGAAAGCAGTAGAGGCGAAAAAAGGAATTATTATTACTATTAGTTTTTTTTTAAGGATAGGAAATCTAGATCATTTTCACTCATACTATGATTTTGTGTTTCTAAAATCAATATATGCTTCTTTTCTTATAGTTCTCAACTCAATTTTTGTCAAAAAAAGTTATCAACTCAATTGCTTCTTTAAGGGAAAAAAAGGAGATGATTAGGTTGATATAATTTTAACAAAAAAGGTTTTTTTTAAAAAAAAAATTTGATGCTGACAGAAAGAAAAAAATGTATATGGTTCAAGGTTTAAATTATTGATTATAAGATTTAGAGTTAATTAAGATTGAAAAAATAAAGTTCAAACAATGTATAGAATTTAGAATATAGAGTGTCCATTTAATTAAGTGAAAATTTTTACTTTTTTTATAATTATTATGTGTTTTTGTTAAAAAAAATTCAGACTTTTATGTTATCAAATTATTTTTCTTTCATATACTTCTTTTTAAAATTAAGCATCCTCGCAGGTGCGCGACACAAACTAATCATAGTAAACAAAAAGGCGAAAGGGGGCCAACAAACACGGTTGCAGTGCAGCGAAATTACCGCAATTGCAGTTGCAGCACGAGCACGATCAAAGAAGGCACGGCAATTGTCATAAACAAACAAAAAGGAAAAATGGTGTGCCGCCAAATAGTTGGTCTTTCGCCGTCACCAACTGGCAAAACTGAGCGTGGGCGACACCAATAACCCGTATATATAATATATAAATGCGATTGTCTGAATTTGTGTTACAGAAACGGTTTGGAGGGTTGAGGTTTTCAAAGACAGTATTTCATTTCTTCCATATTATAATTGAAGATCTGGCCACTTTACGGAAAAAGGGAAAATTACTAATAGGTGTTGAATTTTTTTTGGTCATTTCTTCCATCCCTGTACAAGCAAGTGCTTTTTTTATAGTGGCTTTGAAAAGTCAACAGAATGAGCTGGACAACTATCTTCCTTCAACGGCTCTCACTCTAACGGTCTAACCTTAGTAATTTATTCTCTCTCCTCCTCTTACTCCTTTCTACTGTCTCTCTATTTGTACTCATGCACAAGATGATGGGTCAACCACTGGTGACCCAACCGACGACGTTTTTCACGAGGGTTAAAGAGTGGCAGCGGTGGAGAAGACTAGCAGAGGGCCTAAGATAGGTGTGTCACCCATGCCTTGTCGCAACCAAGAAAGAGGAAGGGCAGGGAAGGGGTCGGGGGGTGGCGGTGGGCTATGCTGGCGCGGGTGCTTGGTCGATTTGGTGTGGTTGGAGGATAACCACCTAACAACAAATTGTCAAACCCATGTTTCTTTCCGTTGAGATGAGAAAGAGATGGGGCAAACGTGAGGTGGTGGCTCGTGGCACTTGTCAATGGTTGCAATAGGGTGGCGGCGGAGCATTCTCTGGCAGCAGAAGTGGTGCAGGTGAGGTGGAACTGGTGGCACTTGCTGGGCAGGGGGCTCCTCGGCAATTTCTTATCTGCTTCTATGAGCACATGCTCGCATTGTGTATGTGTATATATTTTTTATTCATGTATTTGTTATATATTAATTTTTAATATATATTTACTGAGATAGCTGTTGAGAGCATACATATTAGGGAGCCTCTGTTCTAGTTTACATAGGACTAGAAAAAGAAATGAGGAGGAATCCTTTCCCAAAGAAACAGAGGAATAGGCAAGAATATGGAGCAGACAGGGCTTAAAAAAACAAAAAGAAAGTTTTTGAAATGGTAGTGGCCGTTTGGCATATAGATGCTCTTTTTCTATTTCCCTTTTTTATCCTTTTTTTCTTCATTTTTCAATTAAATTAGATTATTTTGTTGTTTCATTGACATACTCCAATGATATTATTATTTTCTATATTATTTTCAACTCAAATGTAAACTTAACTAAAGATAAATGGGACTGACCAACATTCTTCACAAAAAATTTAGTTAGTTATTTTTTGGGTCCTCATATTAAGTTAGTTTATACTTGTATGCTTGAAAATTATGAATTTTAACATAATCAGACATAATATATAATCAATTGACCCTCAATTAAATCAATAATTTTCCACCTAATCCATAGTACACCAATTGATCCAAGTCTAAATCGATAGCTAAACCCAATATAAGTACTAACTCATTTGTCATATCTAACAATTATCTTAAAAAGATAATCGAAACTCATTATCCTTTGCCTTATTAGTTTCTCCCAATTATAGTTTTCTATAGTTCTTATGTAATATAACTAATCCCAATAAAAATAAAATTTGTTAACCTTGTTCTCTTCAATGGTTTTCCCTGGTAGGGATATCTCATTTATTGTGTTAATAGATGAATATTACTCTCTTATGAGATATTTGCCTAATTAACAAGTTGCTATTCGAAACTTTATAATTAGTAAACCTACCATATTTTGTTGAACTTAAAATTGCCATTTTAAACCAAATCAATTATTGTTAGAGGTAAAATAACATTCATTCTTTCAAATAGCAAATTCAAGTACATGTGTTTTGAAATTTATTACCACATAAAGTAGTAGTTATACATTGAACCTCATCTATGTAGCTTTTATTCACCCATTTCCTTAAAAAATGATATTAATATCATAAATTCAAAGTATATAATTAAGAATTATCCAATTTGCAAATTCTCATTCATTTTCTCCCATATATTTGCCTTTTTTTAAAGAAACCCCAAAAGGAGAGGGAAAAAACTAATTTTTAACTCACTTAATCAAGGTACTTAAATGTGATTTTTTAACAATGCGCACGGTTTAAATTTTCTGTGATTTAGAGTTTGCATTTAGCATATAACGTTTAGTGTTTAGGTTTAGGGCTAAATGTTAAACCCCAAATCCTGAACCACAAAAATTGAACCCTTAAGTCATAAAGGTTTACAGTTATGGTTTAGGGTTTAAGGTTTAGATTTAGAGTTTTAGTGTTTATGATTTAAAATTTCTAGTTGAACCCTTATATCCATTATTAGGATTTCCAAATAGGACTATCTGATTTATCTTACTGGCAATGAATATTCCTTTCTTTTAGGATAAGTGATGAATTGTAGTTAAAAATTAATGGCTTTATTAATTATATGTCCCATAATAAAATAATAAATTTATATCAACTAGAGAAATTAAATGAATCTACTAGGAATTACAATTCATAAATACAGGGCTAAAGTCTTGCTTCAAGGTCAGGGTTAAAATGTAAACCAAAATTCTTAAATAAAAAACTTTTAAGGGTAAAACCTAAATTGTACAATGCATAATGCATAAGCAATTGACCCAAATATAAACCGATAATTTGAAATAAATCAACTCAATACATAATGAACTGATCCAAATATAAATTGGTACCTGCATTCAAAATAAGTTGTGACTCATATGTCATATACAGTGATGACTAAAAAAGATAATTGAAATTCATTACTCTTTGAATTATTATTTTCTAACAACTATATGCGCTTTTCTTTTGTGATTAGCATTTAGAATTAGGATTAGTGCTTAGGAATAGGATTCAACATTTCGGGTTAGTATTTAGGGTTGGGGTTAGGGTTAAACTCATTCCTAAAAGCCTGCAACTTAATCCTAGCTGCAAAACCCAAACATTAAATGGAAATTACATATTAAATCTGAGACCCTATGTCACAAAAAATTAAACCCTAGGGTATAATATAAATATTCAAAATATATGTACTTTGATAGTTGAATCAAAATATTTAATTCCCATAAAGAATAAGATATATGTACATGTGCTAATAAATTATCACAATTCAGTGAAATTCATTGCAAATAATTATAAACCATAACAATTACACAATTGGAACACGTTAAAACATACCTCAAACCCCAAATTTAAACCAAACTTCTAAAAATCTACAATGCTACTAACGGAGCTCTGAACCAGCAAAGCTAGATCGTAAACACTAAAAAATTATCATATGTGAGGGTTTAAGGTTCAACTCTAAAGTTCAAGTATCAAGTTTTAGATTTAGGGTTCAATTCTTGAGCTCAAGGGTTTGAGGGTTAGTATCACACTCTAAACCACCAAAACTGTACTTTAAGCCCTGACTGACATTCAGAGTATAGTATTCAACTTTTATTGTTAAGGATTGGGTGGTTAGCTTTGTAGATTCTAAGGTTTAGAGTTAGGGGAAAATAAGTAACAATTTATGAAAAATGAATTTGCTATGTAAATAAACGGATATTGTTGTATCTCTAAAAGTATTCATTGTACATTACTTATATCCAAAATCAATGTTATTTTACCTCTAAAAATGAAAATTGCTTTACCTCTAGCAATACTCATATGTTAACCTGATAACTAAGATAACCATACCTGGGAATACCATTAAAGGAAGCAAGGTTAATAAGTTATTAGTTTTATGTCTTACATATTTGTTACTGATGTTTTAGAGGTTGTGTGAAGTGTAATGCATTATTTGTAAGCGTTACACGATATAATCGTCTTGATTCACCAATATCAATTGTATAATCATGAATGAACCATAAACCCTGGTTCTTCATACTTGAGCCCTAAAGTTTGAACCTAAACCCTAGTTCTTAATACTTGAGTCCTAACATTCACACATAAACCATACACCCTAAAATGTTAAATTGAAAACCTTAGAGTTGTATGATGTCCGTCTCTATAATAAATCCTAGATATCAAACCTAAAACACTCAAGGTTTATAATTTTTAATTTTATATATATATTATTTCAAGTGATATTGTAAAAAATCTTTTAAATTTATACTATGTACAACCCTAAACCCTAAACCCAAAATTCCATACTCCGAACCCTCAAACCCTAAATCATCAAAAATGATGTCAACTATAAATTTAATTTAAGGTTTGTTATAATTTCCATTTGTAAATACTAAAATTAACTTCTAAAAGTTTTCTACACCTTGTATGAGTTATAAAATATTAGTTAAAGGACATATACACAAGATAACCCTAAATTAGATTTGTTGTCATATTAAAGTGTTGATTTATCTTGTAATGAGAGTAGACAAATTAATTATGTTTTTTCATGATGTAAATTAATTATATTTTGTTAAAATAAAGAAAGCATAATCCTTGGTCAAAGATAATTCAAATACTAATGAATTTTACTCAATTTCTACAATCGTAATTAATTAAATGTGAAATACGAGTCACTAGTTATAATAGGTTCAACCATAATTCAATTAGATTTTGAGGGGAAGGAGGGCATGTCCATTATGTTAGATTCATGTTTGGACTATAATATTAGAAGAGAAAAAAATAGTTAGAATGAATTTACACACATGCACACACTCACACACACACGTATATATATATATATGTATGTGTGTGTGTGTGTATATATATATATATATATATATATATATATATATATATATATATATATATAATGTGTATATATATATATATATATATATATATATCTATATAATATATATATATATATTATATATATATATATATATATATATATATATATATATATATATATATGTATATATATATATATATATTATATATGTATATATATATATATATGTGTATATATATATATATATATATATATATATGTATATATATATATATATGTATATAGGAAAATAACATGTGCCAGTACTCCATTTCTTTTGTCCATAGGTCGTTGTAACTTTTTTTTTCAAATAATAATTAATAAAACTCATTGTTTTGCTTTTCTCTTTTTCTTTAATCCTCCACCAGATGGCTGCAACTACTGTACATATTTTAAGCTTCGTGGAAGTGATGAGTTTAGGGCTTATTTAGTGAAGATTGGGTGAGGTTGTATACTAATCTATGGTGAGAGAGTCTATCATATGTTAGTCTGCATAGTCTCTCCCAAATTGTAGGCTTAGGAGTTACAATTGTGGCGTATAGGTTAAAAGACCCCCAAACCGATATCCTTCACTAAATTGATTGTGATAGGATTGCAAGAAATCTATGTGGTGAACTGGATAACATGAAACCTTTCCTTAATGACGCTCCTGTGTAATGCCATGATTTGTGAAATTGAGGACTTTTCAGTTGTTAGAAGTCATGTTTGCTTCACTAGAACATCTCATGCTTTATTTGGTTGTATGTTACGACTGGTTTTCATTTATTGTATTGGAGACTGGAGAGTCCTTTGGTGTACAATTTTAAGTCTTCACGAATGTAAAAGCCTGGACAATTTGAGGTCGTTTTGTATTTGTACTCTTGCATCCCCCAAATAGATGTTTTAAAGTATCTGGACTTTCAGCGTAGAGCTAGCACTTGGAGCAGCACGAGCTGCAATAACTAGGGCCATAACAGTTGTAAGTGTTCAGCCCCATAACTGTAGCTAGATTTCTTCAACTACTGCATGCAGGTCGGGGCTGAAGTCAGCCAGCCAACAACTCCTTCTGTCACCACAACTGGGGGTCGAAATAGGGATCGGGGGAGAGAGAGAGAGAGAACCATGGGAACACAGAGGGAGGGTGGGTCAACAGGTATATGAGGGAGAAGGATTATGGGGTAGAGAGGAAGGATTCAATGGGAGGAGTATATGGGAAAGGAGGATGCAGGGGGTGATGCACATGAAGGGAGGATAAAGGAGTGTGCACTATTAGGGAAGGAGGAGAGAGAGGGGTAAATTCGGTAAGCACCTTTTTGCTGCTTTCCCACGTGACAGAGGCCCTACATAAAAAAAGCAGTAAGGCCGCCATCAGTGGGCAATAACTTTTCAACACCTGTTGGTAATTTTCCCAAGGTGGTGGGAAGGAAAAAAGCAAGGAATTCCTGACCATGACAATTGCCATTTCGCGTTGTCCCCTCTCGCCGGTGCACGATGTTAGCCGTCTTTCTTTGTAATGATAGTTACGTCCAAATTCGAAACAGATTCGATCTAATTTAAGATAAAATTATCTTATTCGAATTTGAGATAGAAAATTTTGATTCCGAATCCAATAAAAATAATCCGAATCAGAGTCAGATTTGGATTGGAGAATTCAGAGGAAGGGTAAAATCTGATTGACTTTCAATCTGATCCGACTAGTTTTTTAAATATTTCAAATTTAAAATTTAAGTTTAAATTTTATTTTGAGAAGTAAAACATATCTAATATACCCACTCTCCGCTCCACCCCTAGGCTGCCAACCCGGCTCAGTGTTATTTTTTTTTATCAGCAAGTTTTTTTTAAGATGTAAAAATTAAAATGTTGAAACCCTAATACTCTCCTCAGTTAATCTGTCTCTTCTTGCCACTTCGCCAGTTGCTCTCGCTACTCAACTCGCTAGTCGCTCTTGGGTCTTGGCCTCTCGCTGCTCACTGCTCGCTACTCGCTTTCGGCCTCTTGTTACTCGCTAGTTGGACTGTCGGGGTAGTAACTCCCTCCTTAGTCCTTGGCTCCTCTCTCCAACTCCCTGCTCTCTCTCTCTCTCTCTCTCTCTCTCTCTCTCTCTCCCCCCGAGCCTCTGTCTTCTCGTCGCTTTCTACGGCACCGACGCTGAGCATTTCACAGTCCCTTTCTGATCTCTCGTGAGTGCACAACTCCTCCTTCTTCTTAATTTAGCAGTTCATATAATAAAATCTAAATATATTTTTTATGAATTGGAGTATTTTTTAGATTTTTGAGGTTAAGAAGAAGATAAGTTAGACTTTGGGTTTTGCCTTTTTGGGCTTTGGGAAGATTGTTGATTTTTGATCATTTTTTAATGTTGATCTGAATTAATGATTTTGTTGACATATTATGTTTTAATGAGTGTTCAGTTTCTACAAACATCTACAACAAAGCCTTCAATCTTCACTTTTAACAACCTGAATGTTTCATTGAAAAAGGCTAACAAAGGTCCAATTGGGTAATATGTGGTGATATTATTATGCTTGTAATGAAGATGCAAATGAAGCATACATGATTAGATAAGAAGACAGCAATATATGGATTAGTGATATGATCGAAATTACATTATAATATTTAATTCTAATGAAAATTTTAGCCCATACAAATAATGATTATGGATATCATTATATATATACCCATAGTTGGAGACTAATAGAGAAGAAAGACCAAAGCCGTGTTTGGCAACAGTATTTTGGATAGCGTTTAGTGTTTTGACGAAGTCAGTACACTAATTAGTTAAATTTTAGTGTTCGATAAACTAGTATTTTGACTAGGATTTCAAATAGTATTTAGTGTTTTAAGTAGCGTTTTTGAAAAACTAATAATATCAACGTTTGATTTTTAAAAGTAGCCTTTCATATTTTTTAGCCAAAAAATATCCTTTAAAAATTTTATCTTTGAAAATTATTTATATCATTTTATGTTAATTTACATTAGTTAGCTAGCCTAATAGTTAAATTTATCAAACACATTAGTTTAAATTGCTCATCCAAATAGTTATCCGCTAACAGTTAAATTGGAAATGTTATCCGCTATCTAAATAGCTATCCGCTACCTGAACCGCTGTCCTTTACCTAAACAGCTAATTTTGCCGAACAGGGCCTAAGGCCGTGTTAGACAACAACATTTTGGGTAGCATTTAGTGTTTTGATCAGGTCAATACACTCATTAGTTAATTTTTAGTATTCGGTAAACTATTGTTTTGGTAAGCATTTCAAGTAGCATTTAACACTTTAAATAGCGTTTTTGAAAAGCTAATAATATTAACATTTGAAATTTAAAAGTAGCCTTTCATAACTAAAAAATATCCTGTAAAAATTTTATCTTTGGAGATATTTACATCCTTTTATGTCAATTTATGTTAATCAGCTAGTATAACAGTTAAATTTACCGAACACATTAGTTTCAACTGCTAATCTAAACAGCTAAATTAGAAACGCTATCCGCTATCTAGACAGCTATTCGCTGCCTGAACCGCTACCTAAACATCTAATTTTGCCGAATAGGGCCTAAATAGAGCAAATGCAGGATTTGTACTCTCAATTTTGTTTCTTTTTATGAGTTGGACATGTTATTATGATATTTCATATATATCTCATAGTTGTTAAGACTTGTAATTGTTAGAACGAGTTGTCGTTTTGTTGAGTTTGAAATATATTTGTTCTTTTATTCTTCGTTTAGTTTAAATATTCAGGATTCAGTTACTATGACATATGAACGCACATTATCGCACTGACAGGTGTGTAGATTATAGAAAAAGTTGTATAAGATTATTGCGTGGCGAAAGGAATTATTTTGGATCGGATTAAATCCAACTCTAATCCGATCCGATTCGAATCGGATCTGGAGGTTCTCTTTTGATCTGTCGATCTGATTCAAATCGGATTTTCAGATGTGAATTCGGATGTTCCAATATCTGATCCGAATCCGATCCCTTGACATCCCTACTCTTTCTTCCATAACTTCGGGCCCCTCTTACCTATCCCACTATCTTGGCAGTTTTTTTTTTTTTTTTTTTAAAAATCTGATCATTGGCATCCAAACTAAGGGTGTACAAGGGATATCGAAGCCAAAAAATTAAACTCAAAAATCAGCTAATCAAATAAAACTTTCAAATAAATTCATTCGATTAACTGAATAAAAGAATATTTTTGGTTATTGGGTTTTGCTTAGACAGTTTGGAAAGTTTGGTTGACGCTAGTTAACTGAAATCAATAGTTTTACTACAATAAAAAAGTAAACTTGAAAAATGAAAAAAAATCAGTATAAATTTTTAAAATTCTGAATAGCTAACCAGTAACAGAACTAAAAATTGGTTAGCCAGAATTTTTTGTTTGGCTTTGGTTCGAATTGTCTTAAATCCAAAAATCCGTTCATCAAAACTCCAGTTAACCAATTATGCACAGCCTAAATTCCAAACCTCCCAAGTTTCAGATTATTCGTATCCAAAAACCAGACAATAAAAATTCTCGTTCAGTTTGGTAAATGATTATTATTACAAAGGATTTCCATTTTTTGGGATATATAACAGTTTTATTCCTGGATGTGTAATGATAGCTATTTATTGGGCGAAGCGGGAGGAGCTTTATAGTGTTTGTGCTTAGAGCACATGCAGCGACCGACTCGCGTGTCTAGGGAGCCGAGCTGAGCCGCTCCTCACCTCTGCAGCGGTAGAGCCCGCAAGCCGCTTGCGAGCGTGGCTGTAAGCCACGAACTGGCTCCCGACCTTCCCCCTTTGCTTCTTTTTTTTTGATTTAATTAGTTTTTCCTTTTTTTGTTTTAAAGGAAAGTTGTGTGTTGTAGAATGTCTATATGTGTATTGTTTTATTTTGTGAGCCAATGTTGTAAGCCTTGGACTGTACGAATAAAATTTGCAAGTCAAAGAATTTGCTCATGTGTTGATGTCAAAGAGGTAGACCCCCACTTACATATGAGCCAAAATTGTGGCTCACGACTATATATGCTCTAACTTGACTCAAAGCTCCGATAGTCCAGTGTTGGATTCAAAAATCTTATATAATGGTATTTGTCATATAAGTGGTTTTTAATATATATTTCGCTTACGTGGCTTCCGAGAGTATATACTCTCGGGTGTATGATATAGCTTTGTCTATTGATTGACAATATCTAATTAGTAATAGTACAGATGTCACCGTTAAACTTTTTAAGAACTTTAATATAGAGTTTTGTTAGGAAGTTAGAGCAAACTAATAGCAGAAGTGTTAGGATGAATAACAATAAACAAAAATAAACAACGATAACAAGAACAATTAAGAACACCAAGATTTATGTTGAAACCCAATGCAGGGAAAAACCACAGATGGCGACGAGCACAAATAATCCACTATGAGTAGGAAGAGTACAAACGACCACAATCACAATGAGTGTTGATCCAGATCACAATCTCTCAAAGTACTTTCTCACACATCTACGATAATGAAAATAGAACACTCTATATGTATTTCTTAATGGTGTTTTGAGAAGGTAGGAGCTATGCCCTTTATAAAGGCGTAGGATGAGCGAGAGAATCCCATGTAAAACCCTAACCACCAATGCCACAGCACTGCCATCAACCATGGGTCGTGGGCTATGCCACGGGCTGCCCGTGGTCCTGTCTATTTGAGCGGCAGTGACATCGTTCCGGGGCTACGATATATGGCCTGACTTCCTCTTGTGGAGATGCCCATAGAGTGAGGAATTGTGCCACAAAACCCAACAACCTCCACCTTAGACCAACTTCCAACACCAACTGTCGAACATCGCCAAAGCACCCCAAATGGTGAAGCCCCGAAGGGCAATCAAATGAAGTGAACACCAACTAAGTCCAAGCAATGCTTGAACTTAACTATAGAAAGTGACTTAGTAAGCATATCTGCAGGATTCTCCGAAGTATGAACCTTCCTCACAGCAATCTCCCTGCAACAACTGTATCTCTGATATAGTAATACTTAACACTTATATGCTTCATCTTGGATTGACAAGCATCGTTCTTGGTCAAGTGAATAGCACTTTGACTATCTAAAAAGACCACAGTAGTACCCTGTGGAACTCCAAACTCAGTAACAAGGCCTCTCAACTAGGTAGCTTCCTTCACACCTTCTGTAGCAACAACATACTTAGCCTCCGTAGTAGAAAGCACTGCAATGGACTAAAGTGATGCTTTCCATGAGACAGCACCTACACACGTAGTGAAGATATACCCTGAAACAAACTGCCTTCTATCAGGATCACCAGCATAGTCAGAATCAGCAAAGCCTGCAACATTCCATGTAGCAGCTTTGTTCCTGTCAAATACCAAACCCATGTCAATTGAACCCTTCATATACCTAAGGATCCACTTCACAGTCTTCCAATGATCCCTACGTGGATTATGCATATAACGACTTACCACACTCACAGCATGTGAGTCAGGCCTAGTGTATACCATAGCATACAACAAACTACCAACTGCACTAGAATAAGGAACATAAGACATCTTATAAATGTCCTTCTTAGATCGTGGACAAGACTTAGCAGACAATTTAAAGTGAGTTGCAAAAGGTATAAAAACTGCCTTGCAGTTTCCTATACTAAATCTATTAAGTACTTTCTCAAGATGTCGACTCTGAGACAAGTACAGCTTACCGGCCTTTCAATCCCTCTGAATCTCTATGCCTAGTATCTTCTTTGCAGCTCCCAAGTCCTTCATCTCAAACTCCTTATTGAGTTGAGATTTCAACTTGCTGATCAAGGACTTATCCTGGGAAGCTATCAATATGTCATCAACATATAATAGCAAGTAAACAAGAGAACCATCAGAATATTTCTTGAAATACACACAATTATCATACCAACTGCGTGTGTATCGTTACCCAATCATAAAGGTATCAAACCTTTTATACCACTGTCTAGGAGCCTGCTTAAGTCTATACAAGGACTTCTTCAACCAGTATACACATTGTTCCTTCCCGTGAACAACAAAACCCTCAGGTTGCTTCATATAAATCTCCTCCTCCAACTCCGCATGGAGGAACACAGTCTTTACATCAAGCTGCTCTAACTCCATATCAATTAGGGTAACAAAAGCAAGAAGCTCTCCAATAGAGGTATGATGAATAGCAGGAGAGAATACCTCATTGTAGTCAATACTTTCTTTTTGGTTGCATCCTTAAACAACCAGGCGTGCTTTCCACCTTACTTCTTCAACCGTAGGTATGCCTTCCTTTCTTTTATAAATCCACTTGGCAGTTAAGGCTCTCTGCCCTTTAGGTAGCTCACATAGATCCCAAGTTCGATTCTTATGCAGACTTTCCACTTCTTCTTGCATAGCTAGGACCTAATTAGACGAACCTGGGCAGGAGATGGCTTCAGTGTAAGTTGACAAGAATCTCCTCTACAATTATAAGAGCACAAGCTACAAGTCTCTCACTATCAGTCCAGCGAGCTGGCTTCTTGATCTTCCTCCTTGGACGATCACGGGCTATGAAATAATCATCCTCCACCTCAGGCTGATTAATGCCAAGACTGGGTTCAGTAGCCTGAACCTCCCTGCTGGAATGATCAGCTCAAGGTTGGGCTGTAAGAGTCTTTGCATCTATCTCCATCGTCCTACTAGCATCTTCTCGATCACCTGTACCAGCAGAATAAACAATAGATTCCTTCTCAGAAGATAACATTGCATTTTTATTGAAGGTTGCATCTCTACTCTGAATAACTTCCTTAGATTCAGGACAATACATTCAATATCCCTTAGCCTCAGATGCATAACCAAGGAACATAAATTTAATAGTCCTTGGTGCTAACTTCCCATCATTTACATGGGTAAACATAAGACATCTAAGTATTCTTAGCATAGAATAATCAACAGGATTACCTGATCAAACTTCTTTTGGAATCTGAAAATCAATGGAAGTATGTTAAGATCGATTTACCAGATAACAAGCTGTTGAAACAGCTTCAGCCCAATAAGCTTTGCGATCCTTAAGCCTTGCATTAGGAAGCATACATCGAGCTTTCTCTAGTAGAGTCCGATTGATACGTTTTGCAACTCTGTTCTATTGGGGCTTACCAACTAACATCTTATGCCTAGCTATGCCATTGACAGTGTAGAGCTCAGTGAACTCTGATTCATAGAACTCAAGACCATTATCGGTCCGGAGCTTCTTGATCTGTCTCCCGGTCTGATTCTCTGCAAGAGCCTTGAACTTCTTGAATTTAGAAAACATCTCATTGTTCTGTCTCAAGAAGTAAACCCAGATCTTTCATGAGAAATCATCAACAAATGTTAGCACATAGTGCTTACCTCTAAATGAAGGAATCCTCAAAGGATCCCATAGATCCAAATGGATGTAATCAAGGATCCCCTACGTACGGTGTTTAGCTGTAGAGAAACTAACCCTCTTCTGTTTTCCAAACGCACAATGATCACAGAACTCCAGCTTATCCGTTCCTACGCTACCCAGACAACGTTTCCTTTTCAGAATGGTCATACCCTTCTCACTCATATGGCTCAATCACATGTGCCATAATTTCGTAGTATCAACATCTGTCGATGTTATACAAACTGCTGCTGAACCTGTAACTGTTGTACTTTGTAGAAGATAGAGACTCCCCTGCCCGAGTCCCTTCATCAGCACCATGGCGCCCCTTATCACCTTCAAGACACCATTCTTAGCCAAGTACCTGCAACCATTAGCCTCAAGAGTACGCAAAGATATGCGATTATGAGTCATATTAGGAATATGACGAACCTTAGACAAGGTCCTAACTACACCATCATGGGTTTTAATTTGCAATGTACATATTCCTGCAACCTTATACTCGGTGTCATTGCCCATAAGCATAATCCCAGTATTAACAGGGTCATAAGTAGAAAACCAGTCCCTATGAGGACACATGTGATACGTGCAACTAGAATCTAAAACCCACTCATCATCTACCCGCTTTCCAGAGGTAGTGACAACTAACACATCCCCATCAGACTTAGACTCAACAAAACAATTAGCCGTAGTAGTGTTCTTGGATTGATTCTTCTCTTCTTTCTCTTTCTTATCTTTCAGCTTCCAACTGTTAGCAACAATATGGCTAATTTACCATAATAATTGCAGGTCTTACCAGTATGAGTATTTATAGACTTAGAACGATTCTTTCTCTTATTATCGTTCCCCTTTTTAGTTGTTCTACCCCTTACTACTAATCCCTCAGCAAAATCAATATATATGTCATAATCAAACTTCTCTTTAGACAACAGATTTGACTTAATATTCCCAAATGATATAGTATCAGAATTACTATATAGTATGATCTCCTTAAAGTGTTTGCATGAAAGGGGTAAAGACACGACTAACAAAATACCCTTATCCTCATCCTCAATTTTAACATCTAAACTTTCAAGATTAACAATAATTTAATTGAAATCATTTAAATGTTTTTGAATAGGGGTAACTTCTGCCATTCTGAATGTGTATAGCCTTTCCTTCAATTAGATCTTGTTGGCGAGACTCTTTGTCATGTGGAGTTCCTGAACCAAGCTCAAAGACCCACTGTAGTTATCTTATCAAGCACCTCTCGCAAGACATGTGGTGCCAAGCACAACTATATGGCAGAAAGTGCCTTCAGCTCCAGTTCCTCCCATTCGTCGTTCGTTAAAGAACCACACTTCTTCTTCTACTGTTTCGTCCATTGTTTGTCTATCATCATGCTGGGTTTCATGTGAGGTCTTGAGCGAACCTTCCACAACCCATGCTGAATGAGAACCGCTCTCATCTGCACCTTCCAGATATTAAAACTAATCTCCCAATCAAACTTCTGAATATCAGTCTTCATGATTGAAGACATCATAAACCAATGCTCTGATATGAGTGAGTACAAAATGATCTCAAAGCATATGCTTAAGGAAGAGATCAATAAGAAAGATAAAGATCTTAAAGCAAATGCCTAAGGAAAAGATCAATCATAACGAAAATCTCTCCACACTAACTCTCAATAAAATGTGAAATAGAAAAGGGAAGTGCCGAGTGGCACTCTCAAATGCCCCGCTCTAAACAAGGTTAAATAACCTAGTATTTATAGAGAAGCCTAAAAGGTACCAATGTTTACCCCTAGCCGTAAATATATGTCTTAGCCCCTAAGCACCTTTACAGAAAAGGAAAAAGATATTCAATACAAAATGTGGAAATAATATAATTTTCATAAAATAAAATATCTTCAACCACACAACTTGAGCCTTAGGTGCCAAGCAATGATCTGTAAAAAACGAAACAATTTAATTGTTTCCATACCGGCAAAGGAACTTTGGACAAGTCCTAACACAGTCCACCTTAGACCAAATTCCTTAGAATGGATGAACACGCCAAAATCGATCTTGTTATGACCCCAAAATTCTCAATATCAATGAGAAACATCTTTCAAGGAAATGCTCGAAATCCGGATCAACGACTCGGGCTCTGAGCGGGAAGAGTATAAACGATCACAATCGCAATGAATGATTTGATCAAGATTACAATCACTCAAAGCACTATATCACAAATCTACAAAGTGAAAACAGAATACTCTATAAGTATTTTTTACTGTGTTTTGAGAAAGTAGGAGGCGTGCCCCTTATAAAGGGGTAGGATGAGCGAGAGAATCCCGTGTAAAACCCTAACCGCCAACTCCACAATGCCGCCATTGACCACGGGCCGTGGGCTATGCCACGGGCTGCCTGTGGTCCTGTCTGTCTGAGTGACAGCGGCTCTGTTCCAGGGCGACAGAACATGGTCTGACTTCTTCTCATGGAGATGCCCGTGGAGTGAGGAATTGGGCCACCAAACCCAATAAATTTTCAATTATTTTTTATTAAAAGATTCCCTGAACCCATAATTAAGACATATATAAGTCCTTCTAGAAGCCACCTATGAAATAGCACTAATAAAATTTTTTTTATACGTACAAAATCACTTCATTTGAGAACTGGGTTAATATCAATGGTCTCATTTGAAAAGGTGTGCGCTGACATTTTCTTCTGTTTTAATTTCTTATTTCAACTTTGATCAGAGCCGAGCCAAGGTCTATTACTTCGACTGCTTACATTTCCACTTTGGCTATTACTTATGGTTGCTTTGGAAAGGGGGTAGAAAATATTATTCTTAAAATAACAAATTACAGATGCATATGGTTTATAGTCAGTCACAAACACACAATCGAAGAAATAAATTACATCAAATACTATAATACAAGTTGCTTATCCTTCTAACCTACCTCAATATGGCTTCAACAAATCCCAAGTTAACATAGGAACGTCACTGCCCTATCATGCTTAGAATCCTAAGGGTATGTGACTATGTGTAGTGTAAGTGCCCACAAAACTGAAGTCACCATGAACATGTTGGAAGAGGCAAAAAGATTATGACCATGAAATAACACATGATGGAACCTCGTCTAATGAGAAAGAATATCAAGGAATGGATGCAAAGAACTATCCTACACATTATCATAACGAAAGTACTAAATCGGTCTAGCATGAGACGTACCACTCTTTTTGAAATTAGGAATAGTAGAAATTATCTCAAGTGCCTATGACTCACTAAGAAGAGTAGTACTCTTCTTGGCAGTAGGACCATCTGTACTTATCTATTTGTAAGAGACCAATTAGAAGCAGAAATAGGTTGTTCACAAAACTAGGCTTGAACTTCCTCTTAGATCCATTAGCTAAGGAATTCTTGTACACTTGTGCTAGATGACTTGGAGTTGAATTGTAGAGGATCGAAGCGTACTAAAAAACTAATTCCTTGGCACAATATAAAGGCTAGAAGAAGAACACTCATATTGGTTCAAAGTTAGGGTCAAATCAAACTAGATGTTGATGAATAGAATGACTAAAAACTTTAACAAGTCAAGCACTGACTCTGACTATAAATGGAAAGTATTGTTTAGATCAAGTTAGAGACTCTATGTAACGGCTCCAATTTTAATGCTTGGTTACTCTAACTTAATCACTTATTTTCTAATGATTTGCAGTGGATGTTCTTTGATTGGGAGTATTACCATTTCATAACAGAACAAGGCTACTTGAAACTACCTGTAATACTGTATTATCCACGTCATCACCTGATTCACCAAACACTAGAAACAACATGCATTCAACAACCTGTTTAACCCATAGTACACTTGATAACTTAGCATACCAATACCAGGCACCAACCGTTCTAATGACCCAAAGCATATATTCACTGTGAACGCTTGGTTAGCTAACATTCTGCAAGACTACAACTTTCGCTTATTTCCTACTACTTTCTAGCTTGCTAGGAAGGAAACTGTTCATTGATCCTTTACCTAAAATGAAAAACACAAAAACATTCGAAATATGAGCCGAAGCTTAGCACGTACACTCCTATGCAGTAAAATAGAATTTTAGTTTAATTAGTTGGGCCCGCATTTCAAAACATTTTATTTTGCAACAGGAGAGAGAGAATGTATGAGTAAAGTTGATTTGCCGATTATTATCTGGAACTGGACCTCTGTTGACGTCTGCAGCGATCTTAAGATATGTGCACACCTCCCAGGCCGATCGAAAAACCTGAGTTGCAGCCGCGCAGGTAAATTGAAGGGCATAAGCCTTGATGATTAATAATTGATGGGGCCACTTGCTTATGTGACAAAATATTGCATAAAATGATTCATTATATGAATATCATATTGATTTTGCAAGGTTTGAGAAACATGTGAGTTTTCTAAGAGTACAGGTAATATACATACCTGGTCCTTGAGAATCTCTCTCCGTTTTATTAAAAATCATTTGCTGGCAACTTGAAGTGACAGAGGTGGTCTCCGTTCTGCTCCAAATATATAATTCTTTGCGATTAGTGCAAGATGAAGAAATTTAATTAAAATTCTTGGCTTAATGAATAATTCAAATTCCTTCAACCGCTCTTTTTATGAATATTGTAATTATTATTAACTTAATTTGGTTTTATTTTACTTTGTCTTTGTCCATCTCCTTCTTACTGCTAATGATCGCTTAATGAATGTTAAAGCAACGTAATGTGTTATCACCAGTAACATTCGGATTATTATGGAAACTCATTAACCTCGATATTTCTTCGCATTCATTGAAATTAATGACATATTCAATTATTATTATTATTATTATTATTATTATTATTATTATTATTATTATTATTATTATTAGAATTGTTACTATATTTGTTCATTTATTATTATTATTATTATTATTACTTTACAAATTAGCCCTTTGATAATTAGGTTAATTTTTATTCTACGGGCATTCAAATATTTATTAGCACTTAAATGAATTATTTGGAAGTATTATCAGGTCCATTTTGAGGCCACGTTGTCGTTTCAACCTGCAAGGTACAAATATATATATATGTACACATAAAATGCTAAATTGAAATGCGACGTCCAACTTGATTAATTGTGATTACAATAGTTTGAAGTAATTAACATTAATCTTAAGTTCAGGCCGTTACAGCCTTCCCGCCTTAAAATAAGTTTCGTCCTCGAAACTTGCAGTTGGAAGGAAACATTGTCTGTACCTCAAATAGGTGTAGGT
Organism: Carnegiea gigantea; assembly: GCA_029747015.1. NCBI lineage: Eukaryota > Viridiplantae > Streptophyta > Magnoliopsida > Caryophyllales > Cactaceae > Carnegiea > Carnegiea gigantea. The sequence continues at coordinate 146,873 of JAKOGI010001519.1, forward strand.
ACTTGCTTCTCATGTCCTCTTCGGTTTCCCATGTAGCCTCAGAGGTATTATGGTTGGTCCATAGGACCTTACCCTGAAGAACGCTTTTGCTTCAAAGTTACTTAACTCTGTAATCTAATATCTGTACGGGACGCTCCTCGTACATTAGGTTCTCAGCGACTTCTACTGCTCTGTTATGATAATATGTTTTAGATTTGGGACACCTTAAAAAAATACGTTATTTCCCACTTGAAACTCTAATGGTCTTCTCCTTTTGTATGCATAGCTTTTCTGTCTGCTCTGGGCTGCTTGGATATGTTCTTGAATTTTCCTTATCATTTCAGTGGTCTCTTAAATCAACTCAGGCCCTATGGTTAATGCTTTGTCAAGCTCACTCCAACACAACAAAGTTCTACACTTCCTCCCATACACTGCTTCAAAAGGGGCCATCTTAATGGTGGATTGATAACTGTTATCATAGGAGAATTCCACATATGGTAAATAATCTTCCCACTTTCCCTGGAAGTCCAACGCACATACCCTAAGCATATCCTCTAGGATTTGATTTACCCTTTCAGTTTGTCATGAACTGCTACAATTTAACTTGGTGCTAAAAGCTTTTTACACCAGAACCGAGCTTGAAACCTTTGGTCTCGATTTGACACTATATCCTTTGGTATGTCGTGCACTCGAACTATTTCCTTGACATATAATTATACTAGTGTCTCTCTACACCCTAAGTATCATGAATTGGTATAAAATGGACAGATTTGATGAGTCTGTCTACAATAACCCAAATAGCATTCTTCTATAAAGTAGAGAGGGGCAATCCCATAATAAAATCCATTGAAATTGAATTCCACTTCCAGGTAAGAATCTCTAAAGGCCTCAATTCACCCACAAGGCGCTAATGTTCAGCCTTCACCTTTTGACACGTTAAACACTTATCTACATACTCTACAATCTCTCTCTTTATGTTATCCCACCTGAAGAATTGCCTCAGATCCCTATGCATTTTCGTTTCTCCTTGATCCACTGAATAGCGAGCATTATGGACTCCTCCTAAAATCTTCCTTTCAATTCCTCTTTATTGGGGACAGATAATCGGTTTTGTAACCTCAAGGTTCCAGCCTCATGTATCATGCAATTAGGTGACTTCCCTTGTATGACATTTTGCCTAAGTCTCTCTAATTTGATACCACCATTTCGACTTAACTTAATCTTCGCTATTATCGAGGGTTGCACTTTTAATGCTAATGACAACTCATTTCTTGATCCATTTGATACAACTTCAATGCTCATATTCTCATGATCCCTGGCGACCCCAGATTGGATAATTATTATTCTGTTCAAACTATGCTGGGCTTTTCACCATTGGACTAGTCAAAGTTTTTCTAGATTTAAATTCGACTTTAAAGATGAACATATCCACGAATGAGATGGATAAGAATGGTGGTCAAGTAAGTCATTGCCCATGAAAGAAATAAATGGTGAAGTTAAAAATGATTAATAAGGGAGGGATTATCATAGGATGGCAAAAGTGAAGATGGCTTGGAGTTTTCAGGAATCCAACAATAGTAGGCCACCAGCAAGTGGTTTGCAGGTAAGAATCATGAAAGTTCCAATGGAAAGTCAACAATTCCTGATTCATATCAGTGGCAAATATGATTATTCTACGCTATCTTAATCCGGTTGAGTAGTTAGCAGGTTGACTTACAAATCAAGTTGCTTTGTTTATAAAATATGAAATGAAATAAGAAAGGATTAGAGTATTCAAAATAGGAAGACAAAATTATTTGTATAAGATTCTAATTATTCATATAAAATATTATGATTATTCGCTTGCTTAAATACTTTTTTACCAAAGTTCTGGTTGCTTGACCAAGTTGCTCGGATCCCCCGTATGAATGGAAATAAGTTCGGGGTTTTAAAGCTCTAATAGGAATAAGGGGGTGGATTGTTGCTATAATTGCGACACTAAAGTTGGTTGAATGTCAAGGTCATAAATATAGTACCAATATCATAAGAAATAGAATAATTACAATGCCCAACATAGGGTAATAGATAACGACAAAAGAGTTTTGAAGGAAAAGATTTGACCCACTCTAGACAAGAAAGATGAGTAAGTTAGTTCAACCGTTAAATTACAAATAAGATATTAGTAACCGGGTTTCAATACGGTGACCGTCTACCACCATCAACATGATGAAGCCGATAGACGAATTTGGATTTGAATGTGCAGAGTATAAAATAGGCTATATGAAACAAATGTAAGTAAGATAACAAGATTGCATAGAGAAAGGCCAAGTCTGTATTTTAACAAATGGAATTTAAACGCAAGAGAATTGTTAGGGTTAGAACAGTCATTGTTCACTCGTACTAGTGGCAGCTTAACTACATCTCTAACTCCAACAAGCTATATGGGCTTACTAACATGAATAAACGAGGTGCAAGATATATACATATAAATACGCTTTTAGTAAAATGAAGAAGAGGAAGATGAAATCATAAGTATTAAAACATTTTGACAACCACTTCAAATCGAACATAAATGGTTTCAATATTTAGCAACAGGTTCAAAGACATGGTGGATGATACTGGAAGTAGGTATGAACACTCTTAAGGAACCACTAACTTCCAAAAGTTTGAAATTAAAAGAAGAATCAGATAACGTTGAAAGGAAGCAAAGTTTAAAGATGAGGCAGATTAATAGATGTAAGTAATGGTAGAAATAATAGCATTAATGCAAAAGGTAAATTAATTAGCGAGGTTTTGTGTGCCAATTAAGATCCTTTAAGCAACTACTCAGGGTCGAGAAGAGGTAAAATAGCAAGGAGACGATGCCAATACATAAGTCTAGATGATAAGAGAGAAGTGGATTAATGACTAAGAGCATTGAGAATGTCACTGATGTAAGACTTTAATGAAAAGAACAGATGGCAGATTCTGAAACGATGGGTAATTAAAATGTTATCGTGATGCTGATGGAATGAAAATAACTATAAGTGTAAGCGATTTAGGAATGGAGAGCAATATTAGTCAGATGGTTCCAATCATTAATTATGTAGGAACCAAAACATTGCACATAAATCCAAAAGCCATACTAGTTGGAAAATAGCAATCTAAGTAGTGATTGGATGTTAGGGCAAGAAATGTCACGTTACTATTGCAATAATGGTCACAAAAAAAAGTAAGCTGAATAGAGTTAATTAGTGAAAGCAAGAGAGACGTATCCCATCTTAAGGACAGGGATTCCTTATAAAAATTAATGTCACGAGGTAATCCAATAAGGGAAAAGATATGTAATGAAGTATTGCTACGGCGATTAAATAGTTTTGGGCAAGACTTAATGTGAATGAAAAGGAATTACAAATTAAATTACGTCACTGCATAATAGGGGGCGGCTAGCTCTAGGTGGTAACTAAGAAAGTCAAGAATCCCCAATAAAGGATACAAAATTATGCAATGATATCTAACAGGGGAGGTCTAATATCAGTTGGTCAAAGGTCAACGTAAACTCTTTTGAGTCAATACAGGGACTTACGCAGCTAAAGTTTCAAAGATTTGACATACTCAAAAAGAAAGTTGTCTCGGTTTCAATCTGTATGCAAACATCTCACAAATATTATTACCCCACAATCCTCTATTGTTGTGCTTGAAGTTGTGTCTTAGTAATGCTCTTTTGAATTTGACATCTGAACCTTATAAAATCACTAGTAATACTTCTATAGAGTCCATGCAATATATATATATATATATATATATATATATATATATATATATATATATATATATATGTATACACTTGAATCAGCACTCCCATTTCTCACCAACATATATTGTAATGCATCAACAAGTGCCCTAAGTCCAACCTATATAACCATTGTACTTTATTATACTTCTCCAAAGATTATTTATCTTCCCAAATCTTATCCACTCTGGTGAAAATATAAATTATGACTTCTAAAATTTCTGGTATACAAAAGTAACGAATCCGTCCACATATATGACATATCCTTAAACCCTTTTCCTATGGTTTCACTTCTGTAGATAGTCATTTTTCACCAAAATGAGGATGCTCAAAGTTGTGGACCATCACTTTCGCTACTTTGATGAATCCAACATCTAAGTGCCCTTCTTCTCACTCTTTCTTTTCTATTTTTCCTTTTTATCTAGTCCTTGTTAATCCCACGGAGCTTACTTACCGAATCACCTAATGCTCCACAAGGTAAGATCTTCCCCACTTAATTTATTTTTGCATAATCGAACGAGCAGGACTTGACCCATCAGCACCTATGACCTAATCTATCATAATAAGAAAAATTATTTATAGCGTATACTTAGAACCACTTATGAATATCTTGAAGTTAAAATCCACCCTTAGTAATTTTCAATGTGCCTTTAGAGTTTGTTCTAACCTTGTAATAAGTGTGGACATTATCGATCCTACCATACTATACAATCTCAAATCTCTAAAAGCGTTTTCCCCCTACACATTTCCAAAGATTTCAATGCCTATTATTGCCTTGATTGAGGCATATTTGTTTATATGATCTGAGTCAATGACCGCAAGTTGAAACGTCCACCAACATCCCAAGTCTAAATGTCCTCTACCTCTTCATCGCTTAATACCTCCACCACTGCAGAACATGTCTTTAGGGTATAATAACTTGTATACCTAGTAGTCGGTAGCCCACATAGGTTCACATAATCTAGAGGCACATTTAATGACAACACTTTCTTTGCGTAACGTCTTATCTTGCCGCAACCGTCCATATAATATCAAGTAGCACACCATAAGCTACTGAATTGCCAGCACATGCTTCATTATTCTAAATGATTATTATAAATCATCTATAACAGTATGACAGGCCCTCATATATGGACGTCACTGTACGATTGCAATGCTATTCCATACTGATCTAACCCATGAATATTGCTATATAATACATTTCCCTTGTTTAGTAAGTTAAAGGTAGTTTGGTCCTGCATTAATCGCATGAGAGTTCACAGACTTCACCTTCTTGTCATGTCTTAAACATCACAATACCCAAGTATTAAGTACTTCAGCATATCTTAATAAAACCTCTAGATTAAAAGCATCTTGGTAGCTCAAACAGGCAACCCAAAACTCCACAAAATCATCGTTATGAGCTTAGTATACTTCTTTAGAATATGTACTTCACCAAGAAGTTGACCGAATGCTTTCCCACTTTACATTAATAATGATGGAATTCTTAAGATATTATTTAACTATGTAGTTGCTCTTAATACCAAGGGTTGAAGGCCACGTAACTGTTTACGACAACATCCTCATGATGCATGCATACACACGAACTCCAAGTCAATATCTCGTTTTCCTAGTCCAACACAATTCATAGGCATCCCTATAGCTCACAGTGGCCCTAAACCTGACTCTGATACCACAACTATAAACCCCCCAATTTTAATGCCTGGTTACTCTAACTTAATCACTTATTTTCTAATGATTTGCAGCAGAATTCTTTTGATTGGAGGTATTACTGACGTTCCATAATGGAACAAGGCTACCTGAAACTACCTGTAATACTGTGTTTTCATGTCATCACGTAATTCACCAAACATTGGAAACAACATACATTTAACAACTTGTTTAACCCATAGTGCACTTGATAACTTAGCATACCAATACCAGGCACCAACCGTCCTAATATGCCAAAGCATATACTCACTGTAAGCGCTTGGCTAGCTAACGTTCTATAAGACTTCAACTTTCACTCATTTTTGGCTACCTTCTAGCTCGCCAAGAAGGAAACTATTCATTGATGCTTTACCTAAAACAGAAGACACAAAAACATTCAAAATATGAGTCGAAGCTCAGCACGTACAATCCTATGCAGTAAAACAGACTTTTAGTTTAATTAATTGGACGCCCACATTTCAAAACATTTTATTTTGCAAATAGGAGAGAGAGAATGTATGAGTAAAGTTGATTTGCCGATTATTATCTGAAAGTGGACCCCTGCTGACGTCTACAGTGATCTTGAGATAGGTGCACACCTCCCAGGCCGATCGAAAAGCCTGAATTACAGCCGCGCAAGAAAATTAAAGGGCATAAGCCTTGGTGATTGACAATTGATTGGGCCACTTGCTTGTGTGACAAAATATTGCATAAAATGATTTATTATATGAATGTCATATTGATTTTGTATGGTTTGATAAACATGTGAGTTTTCGAAGAGCACAAGCAATGTACGTACCTGGTCCTTAAGAATCTCTCCCCGTTTTATTAAAAATTATTTACTGGCAGCTTAAAACGATAGAGGTGGCCTCCGTTCTGCTCCAAATATATAATTCTTTGCGATTAGTGTAAGATGAAGAAATTTTATTAAAATTCTTGGCTTAATGAATAATTTAAATTCCTTCAACCTCTCTTCTTATGAATATCATAATTATTATTAACTTAATTTGGTTTTATTTCACTTTATTTTTGTCTATCTCCTTCTTATTGCTAATGATCGCTTAATGAACGTTAAAACAAGGTAACGTGTTATCACCAGTAACATTCGGATTATTATGGAAACTCATTAACCTGGATATTTCTCACATTTATTAAAATTAGCAACATATTCAATCATTATTGTTGTTGTTGTTGTTGTTATTATTATTATTATTATTATTATTATTATTATTATTATTATTATTATTATTATTAGAATTGTTACTATATTTGTTCGTTTATTATTATTGTTATTACTTTACAAATTAGCTCTTTGATAATTAGGCTAATTTTTATTCTACGGGCATTTAAATATTTATTAGCACTTGAATGAATTATTTAGGGGCATTATGAGAGCCATTTTTAGGTCATGTCATCGTTTCAACCTGCAAGGCACAAATATTTATATGTATACATAAAATGCTAAATTGAAATGCAGCGCCCAATTTGATTAATTGTGATTATGATAATTTGAAGTAATTAATATGAATCTTAGGTTCAGGGCGTTACACTCTAAACCCCGACAAAATACAAAATGTAGTGATAAAGTGATGACAAGGTCAAAGTTAGTAAGGCATAAGTGTGAGAGTGAGAGAAATGCTTAGATATTATCAACCTGGTAGGAAATAAAGGAAATAATATACTAGTGTTTGTTCATGAAGTTCACCACATCCAATAGCGGTGCATCTTCACCTAAGGTTACCCCTTACGATTTCAACAATCCCATTGACTCCTCTTGAATTACAGCTCTTCAATGCTTACGTTTGGACTTTCACAACCTACTCAAGGTCACACTTATGAATAAATCTCCTTGAAGTCAACTCTCCGGGGTGCAACATGTCAAGGTTCTCATTCATGCCTTTACTGTAGGTCAGAGTTTTCCAAACTCTCCAACAAACTCTGTATCCCATCACAAGAGCCCTCATTACCTTTTTGACTTCCCGTTAGAGATTTTCTAAACTCTCTAACAAACATGAATTCGACTCTGACTAGCACCCTTTTCAATCTTGTCCAAAATGTTTGTTGGAAGTAATGGTAAAAGTAGCTTCCTTTATTTCTACTCCTTATCCCACATATGAGGATTAGAAGCCCCTTATGGGGTTTTTATTACTACCTCTTTCTTGGACTTGTTAAATTTCTTTGGACTTGATTTTAGTAATGTTGTGGTCGTGGGTTATGGACTGTGGGCCTTTTCCCCTAATTTTTTGGAGAAAAATTCTTCTAATATTTCTATCTGTTAGCTGCGTAACCGTTAACATTCACTTGTAGATTATTCTTCACTTTTTCTGCCAGCAACGGCTGGTGTCCCTATTTTTCAGTAGTATCAATGATGGCCTTGCCTTTTAGCCATGAAATCACAGCAGTTCTTAGCTTTCTCTCACCCCCAACAACTCCTTTTTGTAATGTAAATACCCTGCTCCCCTACTGCTTCAACTCACACCAAGCATCTCCTCTTCTCTGCTTCTCTACTCTCTGTTGTGCTAGTGTTCTAGGTAATTGTAATCCTGTGTGTTCGAAACTTCTAGCCGCGAGTACATCCGTTTAGCAAACTAGCTGTGTAAACCTCGAGGAGCGAACAATTGTTTCGATTTGCACCAAGGTTGAGTCGAAATCAATTTAAAGGAAGTGGTAGTCCCACGGCATAGCTCCCGTTATCATTTCTCTGCTGTTGATTTACACCTATTTTTCTACCATTTGAAAGAGATTTTGTCATACACAAATAAATGGCTCTCTCTATTAACAACGCGCTGCCAGACCTCTCAAAACTCAAACCTCTAGACGGAACGAACTGCAAACGTTGGTCCCAAAATCTTCTTATTTTCTTTGAACAATTAGAAGTAGATTATGTGTTGTTCTCTAACCTACCTGAAGAGAACAATGCATCCGAAAACTCTGCTGCTTCCTCTGATGGAATAGTAAAAGACAAAAGCAATTGAAAAAATTCAAGACAGACAACAAAACAGCTAGGGGCATCTATTGAATCATGTGACTAACCCCCTATTTCATTTTTTTTATCACATTTAAATATGCCAAAATCATATAGGAGAGACTGCAGGTTAAACTTGGAGCTAATGATACGGGGAAAAAGAAAAATGTGGTTGATAAATGGCTGCAGTTTTAAATCACTGACGATAGACCAATCATAGAGTAGGTTCATGTTTATGAGAATCTGTGTGTTGAATTTCTAAATGAAAACAAGAAGACTTAAGAGTTCTATAAGCTAATGTGCTAATTAGAAATTTCTACCGGCCTAGAATGACCACAGGATCAGCTGAAATATAAGAAGAAAGATCTCACCCAACAGGAACTGATCAGTCACATGAGAACTACAGAGGGTAATCGTCTTAAAGATAAGCTAAACTTCATCTCCTTAAATTCTTCTAAAGCTAACCTCATTGACTGTGTTGTGTCAACTCACAGAGACAGGTTTAAAGGCAAAGGTGAGAAGAATCAAAAGTCAAACTATCTTAGCTAGTAGAACAAGTTCAACAACAAGATCCAGAAACTAAAAGGGATGTGCTATGTCTGCAGTAAGCTAGCGCACAAAGCATACCAGCGTCCACTCCGTAAGGGACAGTCTCAGTTGAACCAGAAGCCTGTTAGACCTATAGCTCAGGCCAACCTTGCTGAGGACATCGAAATCATCTATGTAGTGGTTGAAGAGGCGAACTTGGTGGTAAATAATGCTGAATGGGTCTACGACACTGGAGCCTCAAGGAACTTCTGCGCCAATGAAGAACTTATGCATAACTTTAAAGACATGACAGATAGTGAATGCGTCTACATAGGAAACTCTACGACTGCTAGAGTTATGGATAAAGAGAATATTCTTCTCAAATTTAGTGCAGCAAATTACTGTCCTTAAGCAATGTGCTGTATGTGCCTTCTCTTCATAGAAACTTGGTTTCTGGTCTACTTTTCAACAAAGCTGGACTGAAAACTATTGTTGGAGATGACAAAGTTGTTATCTCGCATAATGGGATCTTTGTTAGGAAGTGATACCTGAATGTAAGTTTGTTTATACTTAATCTTGGTTTTGGGATCATGAATGGAAATACTTCTAGTTCTGCTTATATTACTGATCGAGTCTGTTGATTTGTGGCAGGGTAGGTTAGCCCTAATTAATTTTGCTTTCATAAAATGACTTAAGAATATGTGCTTAATTCCCCCTGTGAATATTAGTAATTTCTCCAAATTCCTTGTGTGTGTAGGAGCTAAATATGCTAAAAAAACCTTTCAAACCCATTACTAGTAGAAAAAAGAATTATTAGAACTAGTGCATTCAGACCCAGCGGACTTCAAAAACCCAGTCAACCGGGGAGGAAAAAAAATATTACATCACGTTTGTGGATGACTACTCGAGATATACCAAAATATAACTCCTTAGGTCTAAAAATGAGGCTAAGGAAATTTTTTTGAAATACAAGGTAGAAGAAACCAATTGGATTGAAAAATCAAATGTCTTAAAATCGATAGAGGTGAAGAATATGAGACTAACTCTTTAACTACATTCTGTGAGAAGAATGGTATCATACATGAGGTTAATACACCCTGTACTCCATAACAGAATGGGGTAACCGAACGATAAAAGTAGAACCCTTAAAGAAATGAAGAATGACATGCTTTTAAGTTTGGTGCTTTCTGATATGTGGGGAAAAGCTGTTTTATCTACCTGTTATATTCTTAATAGTGCACCCCATAAAAAGTTAGACTAGACCCCGTATGAACTACAGAAAGGCTATGCCCCTAACTTAAATTTCTTAAAGGTGTGGGAGTGTTTGCCTAAAGTTCCCTTACCTGAGCTAAAATGAGAAAACATCTATCCTAAAACCTTTGATTTTGTGTTTATTGGTTATGCCCAAAATAGTGCTGCTTATAGATTCATATAATTGAATGACTTCTCTCTTTGTGAATTTAGAGATGCATAATTCTTTTGAGCATGTTTTTCCTTTGAAAAAGAATGTCTTTACTGTTATGCATGAAATTATACCTATACATAACAATGCGAATATGCCTACTTCTAGTTCTGTTGTTAGAGGCTCAATTAATGAGCCTAGGAGGAGTAAGAGATATAGAATTCAGACTAGTTTTGGTCCCGATTTTCTTACTACCTTTTTCATTAAAGACTTTGATGTGAATTTCTTGACCGATGTACTGGTTTCTGCTTTCTTCATCGAAGAAAATCCAAAAACTTTCGCAGAGGCCATGAGATCAATAGATGCTAGTTTTTGGAAAGAGGCTATTAAAAGTGAATTAGAGTCTATAATGTCTAATCAAACTTGGGAGTTGGTGGACTTACCTAAGCATAGTGGGCATATTAGCAGTAAGTGGATCTTCAAGAAGAAATTAACACCTGATGGTTCAATTGATAAATATAAGGCCAGACTAGTGATTAGAGGATTTGACGAGAAGAAAGGGATTAACTACTTTAACACTTATTCTCTAGTTACCTAGATTGCTACCATTAGGACTCTAGTTGCCTTAGCGGATATGCATAGTCATGGTGTGCATCAAACGAACATGAAAACAGTGTCCCTTAATGGTGACCTAGAGGAAGAGATTTATATATGTCAACCTGAGGGATGTGTGGCTCCTGGGTAGGAGAATAAAGTTTGTAAGCTTAGAAAATCCCTTCTAGCCTAAAGCAAGTTCCTAACATCGTGGTATGAAAAGTTTGATAGTACAATGATACAATTTACTGTGAACACTTCTCATTCTTATGTGTATTCAAAATTAATTCGTTCAGATTGTGTGATAATACGTCTTTATATTAATGACATGTTGAGTTTCGATCCCAATGTGCATGTTGTTAATGAGGCTAAAAACTTGTTGTCTTTTTATTTTGAAATGAAGGACATGTAGGCGGTAGATGTGATCTTGGGGATCAAAATTAGAAAGACAAATGATGGTTTTTTTTGTTTTTTTTTTGGTGTCAGTCTTATTACATTGAGAAAATGTCAAAGAAATTTAATAGTTTTGATGTGATTGCTGTTAGAACGTCCTATGATCCTAGCATACACCTTAAGTAGAATAAGGTGTCTAGTATTTCCCAAACTGAGTATGCTAAAATCATAGGAAGTGTTATGCTTCTTATGAACTATACTCGACCTGACATTGCTTCTGCTGTTAGTAGGTTAAGTCATTATACTCATAACCCTAGCAAAGAGCATTGGGATGCATTATTTCAATTACTCAACCACCTGAGAGGTACCATGGACTGGTGTTTGTATTTTAATAAATTTCCTACTATATTAGAAGGATTTGTGATACAAACAGGGTTCTTGGTAATGATGAAGTTAGCTTTACTAGTGGTTATGTGTTTACCTTATGCGGATGAGCTATTGTGTGGAAGTATTCCAAGTAGACTTATATAGCTCGCTCCACCTTGGAAGCTGAATTCATTGCTCTTGAGTTGGCAAGTCAAGAAGCAGAATAGCTGAAAAATCTACTAACTGATATGCCACTGTGGGGGAGGCAGCCTACGACTATTTCCCTTCACTGCGACTCACAGGTAGCAATAAGAATTGCACATAACAACGTGTAGAATGTAAAGAAGAGACACATTTGTATTAGATATAGTAGGGTGAGACAGATGGTAAAACATGATCTCATCTCCATGGAATACGTGAGATCCCAGAGAAATTTGGTAGATCTACTAACCAAGGGCTTGACAGGTCAATAGTTCTTGAGACGCCGAGGGAGATGGGACTAAAGCTCATGGATTAAGGTAATATGGTGGATACCCACTTGTGGTCAAATGAAACCATATTGGTCTCAATATGCACTACATATCCATCCCTATAGCGTAAAATAGTGCTCCTAAGAGGTTGAGCTCTTGTGATCTTAATGGATCTATAGTCTGTTGGGGTGCTGCTGCTGAGATATACTTGATGGATTCACCGATTGATATGTATGAGGTTGAGCAAAATCTTACTCTTAATAATTCCATATCTATGATTATGGTGGTCCATGTTGTCATAGACTTAATTGAATTCCCTATGTAAGTGTGAAGGTGTGGCTGCTTTCTATGAGAGACTTTGGGCTATCTCTCTAGAGCACTTATGAGACTCAAGGTATGCACATAACTTATGTAAGCGAGGTATCGTGGAATACATAGTGACCATAAAGGGTGATATATCTTATAGGAGTCTCAACCAAAATCTATCAAGTTCAAGACTCGTTCAGTCGATAAACTTAGTTGTTTCCCTACTTCAATACGTATCAATTCAATTGAAAGACATTGAAAATTAAGTATCTAACCCCTCCTTTACCCAGATCGATTCTTTGCTGGTCTATATGCCATTAGTGAGGGAATTGTTGGAAGTAATAGCAAAACCAGCTTCCTCTATTCGTACTCCTTATCCTATGTAGGAGGATTAAAAGCCTCTTGTGGGGTTTTTATTACTTCTCTTTCTTGGGCTTATTGAATTCCTTTGAGCTTGATTTTAGTAAAATTGTGTGGTGAAGGTGAACATCACACCCGCGCGCACACACTGCCCGCCCGCCCGCCCGCCCAGTCTGGGCCGGCAAGCTGGGCGCGGAGTGGCCGTGGTTCATGGTCAGTGAGCTGTGGGCCTTATCTGTTAATTTTTTAGAGAAAAATTCTTTTAATTTTTTTGTCCGTCGGTTGTGTAACCGTTAACATTCGCTTGCAGATTACTCTCCACTTTTTCCCTCAACAATGGCTAGTGGCCTTGTTTTTCAGCAGTATTAATAGTGGCCCTATTTTTTAGCCATGAAATCACAATAATTCCTAACTTTTTCTCATCCCCAACAATTCCTTTTTGCAGTATAAATATTTTGCTCCCTACTGTTGCAACTCAGACTAAGCATCTCCTCCGCTCTCCTCTCTACTTCTCCACTGTTTACTGTTCTAGTTGTTAGAATGTATAAAGTTTTGATGATAACAAATCCAAGTGTTGTTGTTGTTGCTCCAAACAGGCTTTCCAAACAGGACCTTACTGCTGTTCTCAATGTATTAAAACTGCTTGACTAATGGTTTATCAAGAACAGGTACTCAAGTCAGCAATGTAAGAACACCTGTGAGGAACAGGTTCTGTGAGGTGTTTTGAAGCATATCCTGAGAAGTGTTTGAAACATAAGATATGTGCAGCTGTGACAAACAGGTTTCGTGCGGTGTTTGAAGCATATTCTGTGAAGTGTTTGCAGCAAAGTCGTTCTACAAGATGACTAGTGGTTACAACAAGATGTCTTGATTTGATTTGGTTTTATATTTTTAGACTCTTGTTAATATGCCAATTAGAAAGTTTTAATTTACCACTCACTGGAAACGGTTTTGCTTTTCGAAAAATATTTCGGATCACCCTTCAGAACAACCCTGGGAACAGGGCGATCAGGGTGTTTCCAGAATAAGCTGCGAAAAACTGCTTTGCACGATTTTTATCTTTTGGATTTTGAGCAACTTCTTCAAAGATTTGCAAGAAAGATTTTTCTACGGAGTATCTTATTCTTTATCCTAAAAAACGGTTATCAAAAATCTTAAGGGATTTGCAAAATCTTTTTGAATAAAAAGAATATCCAATTTTTGGCAAGTGGATAAGGTATTTGAGAAAAACATGGGCTAGCTGCTGAAGAACACCGCCTTATGCACACGGTTCAGGAAGTGTTTTCAGCTCATGTCACCTTACCCCTTGTAGCTAAAGGATTCTATTTTCTCTAGGATTTTAGTTTCCAAAAATTTCAGAAATAGTTTTTCCATCCCTTGTGGGTAAAGGATTCTATATTCTTCAGATTTTTTAGTTTCCAAAAATTTGATGAATTGTTTTCCAAGCACTATAAAAAGCGGCTTCTTACAATCTTGGAGACATCGGTTTTCAAAGAGAAAAAAATCTGAGTTCATGAGCTAAAACGTTTGAAAAGAAAACCGAGCCTTGTGAGTGAATTAATTGAGCTTTCAAAGTTGGCATACTAGGACTTCATTGTACCCTATATTAGCTTAGTTAAAGAAGCATTGTAATAGGGTATTTTTCCTTTATATTCTTCTTTCACAAGAGTGAGAAGAGTGTGTGTCCAAATCAAGGGGATTTTGGACGTGGCGTAACTCGTCTTAGGGAAGACAAGTTACGTGTGTTACAAGTAGTAACAAGGTGTGTTACTATTGTAACGTGTTTAGCCCGTTTAGTGAAGTGTGCAAATCCTACAGGAGGTAGGTCGTGGTTTTTAACCTCAGTTGGGCTAGAGGTGTTTTCCACGTAAAAATCCTGTGTCCATTATTTCCGCATTCAATTTTGTTGGATTTTCGCTTCTGCTTATCTCAGAAACAACCTGTGCGAACAGGGTCTAAGACTGTTTGTCAGCAACTTGCGAAAATCGGACACCACAATTCACCCCCCCTCTTGTGGTTGTGTACTCTCTAATTCAACAAGTGGTATCAGAGCAGGTTCTCCTTTGAAAAGCTAACACCTTTGAGAGATCCTTGAAGATGAGTACTCCACAAGGCATGCTTGAAGGTCAATCCATAACTCGTCCACCATACTTTAATGGCCAACACTATAGTTGGTGGAAGAATAGGATGGAAAACTACATCTAAGCCGAGGACTATAAGTTGTGGATGCTCATCAAGCATGGACCACTCACCCTAAGAAAACAACTGAAGATGGAAAGTCAATCCCCAAGGAGCTTAAGGAGTTCAATGCTGAAGATTACAAGATGATGGAGAAGAATGCCAAGGCCAAGAAACTCCTATATTTTGGCCTTGGTCCTGATGAATATACTCGCATATCTGAATGTGAGTCGGCCAAAGAAATCTGGGATGCTTTGCAAGTAGCTCACGAAGGGACCAATCAAGTAAAGCAATCCCAGATTGAATTGCTTATGAGAAAGTATGAGCTGTTCGAGATGGGTGATCGGGAAAGTGTGATGGACATGTACACTCGCTTCACTCACATAACGAATGAGTTGAAATCCTTGGGAAAATCCTTCACCACCGAAGAATTGGTAAGGAAGATCCTAAGAATTTTACCTCATTCTTGGGAAGCGAAAGTAACGGTCATCCAAGAAGCTAAGGACATAAACAAGATCACCCTAGATGAGCTGATTGGCAACCTCCAAACATATGAACTTAGGAAATATTCTCAACAGAAAGATGAGACAAAGAGAGAATGAGGTCTTGCACTAAAGGCCTTAGAAGATGATTCTGATTCTGAGGAGGAGGAGATTGCTATGATGACTCAAAAATTTAAGAAGTTCTTCAAGAAAGTAAAAGAAAACATTAAAAGGAAGGACTTCGGCAAAGCCAGAAACACCCCTCGGGAATAGTTCACTGGGTGTTTCAAGTGTGGTAAGCTGGACCACATTGTGAGAAACTGCCCACTGCACAAGGAAGAACAAGAACCCGAACACCTCAGAAAACAGGGGAGGGAATAGGGTGTAAGCAGCTCCGCGAAAAGATTCTCAAAAGCTATGCTCGCGGCATGGGGAGATTCAAGTGAGGATGAGGAAGGGTCTGAAGCTGGGGAAGCTGATGTAGCACTCATGGCAAGGAGTGACACTGATTCAGATGATAGGTCAACGGATAGTCTGACTCAACTCAAGAACAAGGTACGTGGTCTAAATAAATCAACTCTTGAGAAATTAGTGTACAATATAATGGATATATGTGCTGAATTAAAAGGGGATGTTCGAGATTTAGAACTTGAAAATGAAACCCTTAAATTAAGAAAGCTTGATGTTGACAAAGAGACTCTTGCCTTGCATGAAAACATCAATGTGCTTAAAGAAACTCTACTCATGAAAGAAGAGACTTGTTCCACTAAACTGACTGAGCTAGAAAAAGAATCTCTTGACTTAAAAGGTAAGGTCGAGTCTTTGCTGGAAGAAAACAGAAACTTGCTTGAAAAAATAAAACACTTAGAATCGGACCTTGCCGCAAACAAGCTCTGGAACAGGTCCTCAAGGGCGTTGGAATGGTTAAACACTCATCATAGTCAAAATAGAAGTGGACTAGGTTTTGTGCCTAAGATGACCTACCCAGTGAATAACAAATATGTGGGATTACCTGAAAATATTGTTTGTTTTCATTGTGGTAAAACGGGGCATTATCGATATGCTTATCCTATAAGAAAGTATGCTATTAAAAAGAACTCAGTGCATGTAAAACAAATGTGGGTTAGGAAAGATGAGATTTACACGTCTAAAGGAATGGGACCCAAGTGGATCTGGGTTCCCAAAACTAACCCTTGATTTGTTTTGCAGGCTGAAGTGAGAGAGAACAACCCAGCAAACAACCCAGCAAACAGTGCAGGAAACAGTCTAGGGAACAGGCAGCTGTGGTATGTTGACAGTGGGTGTTCGAGGCATATGACTGGTGAAAAATCCAATTTTCTCTCACTTACAACATCAGAAGGAGGGAGTGTAGCATTTGGAAATGGCAAATCTGGGACAATTGTCGGTATAGGTAAGATAAGTGAGTCACTCTCCCATTCAATTGACAATGTTTATTTTGTGGATGGTTTAAAATACAACTTGCTAAGTGTGTCCCAACTGTGTGACAAAGACAACCTAGTAGTGTTCTCTCCAACACGTTGCTTGGTTGTAAACATGAACACAGGAGATGTTGTGTTGAGGGGGAAGCGACACAAAAATGTTTATAAAGTGTGTATTTCTACTCTTCCCCAAAATAATTTGACTTGTTTGAGTGCCTTAAAAGATGATGTTATGCTTTGGCACAAAAGACTAGGTCATGCAAGCCACTCTCTTTTGAACAAACTTGTAACCAAAGATTTAGTAGTTGGCTTACCTTCCATCAAATTCAATGATGACAAGGTATGTGATGCATGTGCCAAAGGCAAACAAGTCAAAAATTCATTTAAGTCTAAAAAGTGTATAAGCACTACTCGACCCCTTGAATTAATACATATGGATCTATGTGGTCCAATGAGGATCATGAGCCGAGGTGGCAAGAGGTATGTGCTTGTGATAGTGGATGACTACTCCCGTTTCACTTGGACTTTGTTTTTGGCTTCTAAAGATGAAACTTTTGAAAATTTTTTTGCTTTCATTAAAAAGACTGAAAAGAGGGTAGGACACTCTTTGGTATGCATAAGGTCTGACCATGGTACAGAATTTGAAAATTCGAGCTTTATTGACTATTGTAATGAGCATGGTGTTGATCACAATTTTTCAGCTCCAAGAACACCCCAACAGAACGGGGTGGTAGAGCGCAAAAATCATACTCTAGAGGACATGACTAGAACAATGCTTGTTGCTAGTGGTCTTCCTAGAAATTTTTGGGCTGAAGCTTTAAACACATCATGTTACGTTATAAATAGATGCATGATTAAACCTGTTCTTAACAAAACTCGTTATGAGATCCTCAAAGGAAGAAAACCAAATATTCTGCATTTGAGAGTTTTTGGGTGTAAATGTTTTATGCATAATAATGGAAAGGATGCCTTAGGGAAATTTGATCCAAGGAGTAAAGAGGCAATATTCCTCGGTTACTCCTCACATAGTAAGGCATACAAAGTGTTTAATAAGGAAACCTTGTGTGTTGAAGAAAGTGTGCATGTGCTTTTTGATGAAACTAACTCTCTAAGTGAGAATGATGCACAGGGGGAAGACCTCGAACTAGGTCTTGTTAAAAAAGACATGCTGCTTCAAGATGAACCAGGTAAGGATCAACCCGAGAGATCAAGGCCTGAAGCTGTTCTTCAGGAAGGTAGGCAGGGTGTGAACCAAACAGGGGAAAAACAGGGTGGAACCCAGCTCGGGACAACATCAGCCGAACCCTTCTGAGATAATTTCAGGAACAGGCTCCCAAACAGGCTTGGGAACAGGACCTGAACTTGTTTCATCAAGTATTCCAGCTAGGATGGAGAGCATATCTGTGAACCCACTTTCACCACGATCATGGAAATACCAAAGTTCACATCCTCTTGATCAAATTTTGTCTGATATTAATGCAGGAGTTCAAACTAGATCTTGGCTTAAAAATTTCTGTGCTTTCTATGCTTTTCTCTCAAAAATTGAGCCTAAGAATATTAATGAAGCTCTTGCAGATTCAGATTGGGTCACAACCATGCAAGAAGAACTCCATCAGTTCGAAAGAAACAAGGTATGGCACCTTGTGCCACGGCCAGAGGATAGAACAATCATTGGAACCAAGTGGGTGTTCCGTAACAAGCTAGATGAGTGCGGAACAGTCACTAGGAACAAGGCCCGGCTGGTGGTTTAAGGCTACAACCAAGAAGAGGGAATTGACTATGAAGAGACTTTTGCACCTGTTGCAAGGATGGAAGCCATTCGAATCTTGATAGCTTTTGCAGCCACATGGAGATCAAGTTATATCAAATGGATGTTAAAAGTGCGTTTCTAAATGGGTACCTTAAAGAGGAAGTGTATGTCAAACAACCCCCCGGTTTTGAAAGTGATGAATTTCCTAACCATGTTTTCAAACTTGACAAGGCACTTTATGGTTTAAAACAAGCTCCTAGAGCTTGGTATGAGCGGTTGTCAAGCTTTTTATTGGAAAATAATTTTGCAAGAGGCAAGGTAGACAATACCTTGTTTCTAAAATCTAAGGGGAAACATTTGTTGATTGTCCAAGTATATGTCAATGACATCATATTTGGTGCAACTCATCATGAATTGTGCAATGAATTTTTAAAAATGATGAGGAGTGAGTTTGAAATGAGCATGATGGGTGAGCTTAATTTCTTTTTAGGCTTGCAAATCAAGCAAACTTCAAACGGCACCATGATCCATCAACAAAAGTATATTAAGGAATTACTTAAGCGTTTTGGGATGGAGTCAGCCAAGCCCATTGATACTCCCATCTCTCCTTCAACTAGGTTAGTAATGGATGATGGTAGTCCCTCAGTTGAGGAGAAATCCTATAGGGGCATGATAGGGTCACTCTTATATCTAACTGCTAGTAGACCTGACATTGTTTTTAGTGTTGGTCTATGAGCACGTTTTTAGTCAAACCCTAAAGAAACTCATCTAAAGGTTGTTAAAAGGAATTTTAGGTACTTAAGACATACACCTGATCTAGCCTTATGGTATCTTGAAGGTTGCAACTTTGATCTTGTTGGGTATGCTGATGCTGATTACGCAGGTTTCTTGGTTGATAAGAAAAGCACCTCAGGTATGGCTCACTTTCTCGGACCTTGTTTGGTATCTTGGGTAACCAAGAAACAACTCTCTGTTGCCTTGTCCACAGCAGAAGCTGAGTATGTGGCAGGTGCATCTTGTTGTGCTTAGTTATTATGGATAAGACAACAACTCAAGGACTTTTGTGTTGACATAGGATGCATTCCTATTTATTGTGACAATACAAGTGCAATTAACATTGCCAAAAATCCATGTCAACACAAAAGAACAAAACATATTGACATTCGTCATCATTTCTTGAGAGACAATGTTGAAAAGAGAGTGATCTCAATGAATTTTTGTGCCACTGAAAATCAAATTTCTGATATATTCACAAAGGCAATGAGTAGAGAACAATTTGAAAGGAATAGACTCGAACTAGGCTTAATTAGAACAACTTGACCAACCTGTTCTCTCTCCCTGTTTGCAAAATTTAAAAGTGACGGGTGCAACATGTTAAATTTTTGTTTGCAATCAACTTGTGTGCTATGTTTAGCATATGTGAGGTTTGCAACTTGCTGACACTCGTTAAGGTCTAATGAGATTGCCCATATTGTCCAATGTTACCAAGCAAGTAACCTCAAGAACAAGCATCAGGAACAGGTACGCCTCTTGTTTGTCAAATGTGTGCAATAAATTGAAAACTGCTAATCTCTTCCCGAGGCGTGCGCAATAAATGCTAAAGTCCGTTGTAAAAACGGTCAAAATCTTTTAAAGATTTCACACGTCTCTCTCTCCCTTTAAAGCTCTTGCTCAATCTCTCACCTCCACTGAAACTCTCTTGCTTTGAAACTCTATTCAAGAAACCCTAATCTCTCTCCTTCCTCTGAAAAATGGCGTTCCCCATTAGCTTCGAGAGCTCCTCGACCTTGACCCAGGGCAACCAGACACAAGGCACAGCCTTGCAAACAGCCACAGCCCTGTTTGCACCTACACAATTTCTGACGGCCCTCATGGAAGGTAAAAATTCTGAACCTCCTCGATCCATTGCCTATAAACCTTTTGGGTTTTTGAAAAGTATCGACCTTAGAACAGTGAATTTGAAATTGGAAGACATCCCGTACAAATTTGGGTGGAAATTGATTTTGTTTGGTGAAAGGGGCGCATGTCAACCCCAAGAACTTGTTGGGGCATCTGAAAGAGAAATTGGGGGCTTTAGATGAACTTTTTCTGTTGGACCATGGGTTAGATGACATCAATTCGTTTGGGCTGTTTCTGAGCAGGAAACAGGGTCAGAAACAGGGCCTGAAGTTATTAAGGAGAACCTAGGGGAGGATTTGTCAAGAGAAGAAGGGGGAAGTAGTGGTCAACTGGAGGAGGCCCCTGCCAAAACTGAACAAGCCACACCGGTACCACCAACCGGTGAGAAACGCAAACGGTACAAAATTGTGGCTAGGCGTACTAGAATGCCAAGAACACGACCACCATTAAGGCCTAAAAGCGGCCAGACTGAAGAGCCCTCAAAAAGTGAACCCATTGTCAAACCAAAACCAGAAATCCCCTCTTCGGGAAAACCCATAAACAGACCCACAAGAAAATCAGCCCCAATTGCTTTCCGCTCCACACCTCGTCCTGTCAAACAGTCATCCCCTGTTGTTGAGGAAATTGATTCCTCCTCTGAGCCTTCATCAGATAGCGATACTGAGAACACCGCCTTCAAACAGGGCACTCGCGTGTTCTCAAAGTCCTCAGAGGATAAGCCTCTTCCTATACCAAAACCATCACCCCTCAAAACTCCCAAGAGAAAAGCCTCCCTCAAACATGCCTCCACCCAAGACCCTCCTACTGAGCCCCAAACCTAAACGAGCCAAGAAATCTACCCCGTCTGCAATCTCAGCCAAACTGACCAAATTGATTCAGAGACGGGTTGTCAGGGGCAAAATTATAAAGGTCAAATATTTTGAGGAACAGGGACTGGGGGTGTTTTTGCACAAGCTGCATGCACAAGGGTGGTATGAGTTGTTTACAAACACCCAGCTGGGGTGTTCTGTACATGAGTTGGCAGAGTTCTATGCCAACTGCACTGTCGCCGAAGGAGTGGTGACAAGTATTGTTAATGGGAAGTAGCTTCGCTTTGATGCGAAGATATTAGGGGACATTATGGGGATTCCCTCCACAGGCTTTGATATATATGTGAGGGAAGAGAAGACTATTCTAGGGACAGCCAGGCTGCTGGAACTCGCCCAGAAATTTAGCCAGCAACCAAGCCTGCAAACACCCAAGTCTGTGAGGAAAGGGGACATGACATCGCTCCATCAATTACTATTTTGGTTTATCATCAAGAATGTCATCCCCAGAGGCCAGGGTCGCAATCTTGCTGATGCCATGGATCAGTGTTTGATGGATCTGATGGATACGGAAGTGCAAATTAACCTTCCTGCCATCATGATTCGACATATTGCAAGAATTGCAAACACCTCTAGGAAACATGATCTGGGATACGGCTTCTTTCTGACTAGTGTGTTTGAGCACTTTGGGGTGACACTGCAGAAGAAGGTGGGCGCTCAATTCATTGATGAGATCGGGAGTAACACCCTTATGGGGTGTGGGTATGCTTTGATTGAAGGGTCTGCCTCAGAACAGGGGACCAAAACACCCCGTCCTCCTGTTCCTGGCAGTTCCTCAACCAAGCTTGAGGCTGCTTTGGAAGAAAACTCTCGCTTCAGTACTGAGCTTAACGCTGTAAAGGCTGCCCTGGACGAGGAAAAAGCTCTAAATGCAAAATGCCATGCAGATCTCCTCGCCCTTCTCTCTTCACTTTCAGCAAAATTTTCTCCTTCTGCTCTTTGAACACCCCTCATGAGCTGTTCCCATCTATTGTTGTCATAGCCTGTTCTCACTTCTCTTGGTGAATCAGTTTGTACTCTGTTGCACTCTTTTGATGAATGACAGGATATCTTATTTTTGATTGGCTTTGCCTTGCTTGCTTTTTGCTGTGAATTGCTTGTGTGTGACTAGGATGGCCAATCTCATTACCGTACCAACACACTTGAGTGTATCGCCTATTGCCTTTCCTCCATTACCCAAGTGGTGGTGATAGCAAACACCCTCTGTTTGACTGTTCGCCCCTACTTTTTAATGATGCCAAAGGGGGAAGATAGGTTGACCAATATTGTTTTAGTTCTGCCATGGACGAGTTAATTTTCTTACAATCTTTTTGATACTAACTGCTTCATGTGAATTTGAATAATTGGTACAAATCACTTAAATTGCCCTTGAAAGTCAATATGTTCACTTGGTTTGTCATCATCAAAAAGGGGGAATTTGTTAGAATGTATAAAGTTTTGATGATAACAAATCCAAGTGTTGTTGTTGTTGCTCCAAAC
The DNA here is from genome assembly GCA_029747015.1 of Carnegiea gigantea. NCBI lineage: Eukaryota > Viridiplantae > Streptophyta > Magnoliopsida > Caryophyllales > Cactaceae > Carnegiea > Carnegiea gigantea. Next base: position 169,769 of record JAKOGI010001519.1, read on the forward strand.
AGGCTTTCCAACAGGACCTTACTGCTGTTCTCAATGTATTAAAACTGCTTGACTAATGGTTTATCAAGAACAGGTACTCAAGTCAGCAATGTAAGAACACCTGTGAGGAACAGGTTCTGTGAGGTGTTTTGAAGCATATCCTGAGAAGTGTTTGAAACATAAGATATGTGCAGCTGTGACAAACAGGTTTCGTGCGGTGTTTGAAGCATATTCTGTGAAGTGTTTGCAGCAAAGCCGTTCTACAAGATGACTAGTGGTTACAACAAGATATGTGCAGCTGTGACAAACAGGTTCCGTGCGGTGTTTGAAGCATATTCTGTGAAGTGTTTACAGCAAAATCGTTCTACAAGAGGACTACTGGTTACAACAAGATGTCTTGATTTGATTTGGTTTTATATTTTTAGACTCTTGTTAATATGCCAATTAAAAAGTTTTAATTTACCACTCACTGGAAACGGTTTTGCTTTTTGGAAAATATTTCGGATCACCCCTCATAACAACCCTGAGAACAGGGCGATCAGGGGGTTTCCCGAATAAGCTGCGAAAAACTGCTTTGCACGATTTTTATCTTTTGGATTTTGAGCAGCTGCGGTTCAGGAAGTATTTTCAGCTCATGTCACCTTACCCCTTGTAACTAAAGGATTCTATTTTCTCTAGGATTTTAGTTTTCAAAAATTTCAGAAATAGTTTTTCCGTCCCTTATGGGTAAAGGATTCTATATTCTTCAGATTTTTTAGTTTTCAAAAATTTGATGAATTGTGTTCCAAGCACTATAAAAGGCGGCTTCTTACAATCTTGGACACATCGGTTTTCAAAGAGAAAAAAATCTGAGTTCATGAGCTAAAACATTTGAAAAGAAAACCGAGCCTTGTGAGAGAATTAATTGAGCTTTCAAAGTTGGCATACTAGGACTTCATTGTACCCTATATTAGCTTAGTTGAGAAGCATTGTAATAGGGTGTTTTTTCTTTACATTCTTCTTTCACAAGAGTGAGTCGAGTGTGTGTCCAAATCAAGGGGATTTTGGACGTGGGGTAACTTGTCTTAGGGAAGACAGGTTACGTGTGTTACAAGTTGTAACAAGGTATGTTACTATTGTAACGTGATTAGCTCGTTTAGTGAAGTGTTTAAATCCTACACGAGGTAGGTAGTGGTTTTTAACCTCATTTGGGCTAGAGGTGTTTTCCACGTAAAAATCCTGTGTCCATTATTTCCGCATTCAATTTTGTTGGATTTTCGCTTCTGCTTATCTCAAAAACAACCTGTGCAAACAGGGTCTAAGACTGTTTGTCAGCAACTTGCGAAAATCGGACACCACAATTCACCCCCCTCTTGTGGTTGTGTACTTTCTAAATCAACAGTTTCACCAACAACGAATTAGATCCAATAATTGAGTATGTGTTTTACTTCTTTGGATGAATAAAAGGGATGACAATCATGAATAATTCAATTCTTTCTTTAAAAATAATCTGAATTGTTTAGACTAATCAAGTTGTTGTCCTTTCAAAGGCTCTTGTATTAGTTGAAACTAAGGATCTAGATTGTTTATTTTTCCTCTCAACATACAGCTGTCTCTCAAAAATTACTAAGTTGAGTCTAATCTTGTCGATTCCAATAGTGGATTTATCCTTTCAGTGCTTCACCTAACTATTTAATAATTTTTAAGCAATTTTGGCATAAATTACCCACAACATTCACAACACAAGATATATTGAAACATGCCAACAATTCCTAGAGTAAAGGAAAACTACTCACACATGATTATAAAACTAACAAAAGAGATTAAACAAATCATCAAAAAGAACCTAGAACAATTCTAATGGAGTTTAAAGAGTTAGGAGAAGAAATAGCTTAGCAACAATGGAGTTCTTGTTGAGTCTTCCATCTTCAAGCCTCCAACTCGTAAATTGTCTTCCTTCTAATCTTCTTCTTGCTCCAAAAATGATAAAAACACTAAACTATTTGAGAGATTTCTGACATAGAATTGTTAAGGTTTCTCTTTCTTCCAGCCGAGCACGCCTAGATGTAGCAACCACCAAGCAATCTGTGATAACCAGACCCTAACCCATATTTATTTATTTAAATCATATTTATTTATTTAATTAATCATGTTTATTCATTTAATTTATCATGTTTTTGGATTTAATCACTCATGGCTATTTGTTTAACCAAATCATGTTTATTAATTCAATTACCCTCAATTTATATATTTACTGAATTACCTTATATCATTTAAATTTTTTGCTTTTATTTATCGTATTTAATCATCCTGGTTGGGGGATATTTCATTTGGGGTCCCATTTTGCAATTCAAGTTTCATTGATTGTTAATTTAAGTTTTATTGATTAATGAAATATCGGGTGAATCGATAGTAGGCCTCCATAATTATGGTTTAAGAAATTATTATTATTATCATTATTATTATTATTATTGTTATTGTTATTATTATTATTATTATTATTATTTTAATAACCTTGCAAAAATTTAATTTTGAGTTATACAAAAACGTTATCGTTATGAAGTGCTTTATTCCCAAACCCAAGTTATTTCGGCCCAATTTGTAGCCCAACAAGTTTATATATTAACCTAACTAATTACCATAATTAAGCTTAACCATGGTTAGCTAAATAGTCACTTTTCTAGATAAAATTTCAGCTAAGTGTTTGATAAGTCAAAAATTCACAACCAAAACTCAACCCACATCTCTCTCTCATTTCTCACTCTACATGGCCAGCCCCCCTCCCTCAAGTTGCTGCGACTGTTGGTGTTTTCCGGGCAGCCTCGATTGCCTCCGACCCCACCCCAACATCCTAGTACTACTAGCCACCATCCCTACTCCTCAAAACAACCAAGCATCACCACCATCTCTACTTTTTCCAAGCTCAAAGTGAGTAATCTTGAACTTGATCTTCTTAGCTTTGATTTTTATTTTAGTTTTGATTCTTTTTTGATATTTGTGATCATTGATCATGAGGTTTTGATAAGAAATAAGAGTTATTTTGGCGTTGATTGCGGTGGAGTTGAGCTTGAGTCATGCTAGGGTTTAGGGGTGATCATGTTTGTTAGCAAATATGGTTGTGTGTATACAGTAATATATGGTTTAAAACAAGCTCCCCGAGCTTTGTTTGCCAAGTTCAGTTCCACTATTCATCATTTTGGTTTCTGCTCTAGCCCTTATGATCATGCACTCTTCATCCGTTGCACAAGCAAGGGATATGTCATATGATTACTGTATGTCGATGACATGATCATTAAAGGGGACGATCTCCAAGAGATATAGGACTTGAAGCAATCTCTTCATCGGGAGTTTGAAATGAAAGACTTAGGGTTACTGAATTATTTTTTGGGATTGGAAGTTACCTCCAACTCAAAAGGGTATTCTTTGTCGCAAGCAAAATATGCCAGTGACCTCCTTTCTCGTATTGGGTTAACAGACAACAAAATCGCTTCATTGCCTCTTGAAGTCAATGCAAAGTTCTCACCCACAGATGGATCACCTTCGTCTGATGCTATGTTATATCACTAGTATGAAGTCTCATATATCTTACTGTCACAAGACCTGACGTTGCATATGCAGTTCATGTGGTAAGTCAATTTCCAGCTGCACCTCGTACTCACCACTATACAGCTGTACTAAGAATCCTTTGTTATATCAAGGGTATAATATTCCACGGGCTGCATTTCCCTTTCAATTCTTCTCTAAAGTTGAAAGGTTATTCAGATTCAGATTGGGCTGGTGATCCTATCGATAGACCTTCTACGACGGGTTATTGTTTCTTTTTAGGTGACTCTTTAATCTCATGGCATAGCAAGAAACAAATAGTTGTTGCTCGTACTAGCACAGAAGCTAAATATTGCGTTCTTGCAGATACCACCTCGGAGTTGGTATGGTTGTGATGGTTATTAGAAGACTTAGGAGTATATCAGCATGCGCCAACTACAATTTACTGTGACAATCGAAGTGCAATTCAGATAGCTCATAATGACGTCTTCCATGAGGTAACTAAGCACATCGAAGTTGATTGTCACTTCATTAGACAACATCTTCTGAAAAAAGACTTGTCGCTTGCTTCAGTTTCATCTAATGAGCAAACAGCTGACATTTTTACTAAATTGCTCCTACCAGGATGTTTTCATTATTTAGTCTCCAAACTCAACTTGACTTCTGCATTATCACCTTGAGTTTGTGGGGGGCTATTAGCATACACAGTTGTATATATACAGCAATAGCTTTATTCTCTCCTTGATTTTACAACATAGAATTATTTTATTCCTAAAGATAAGAAGGCTTTGTGTATATATGTCCTGTATAATCACTTCAATATATACAAGAATTCTTTTCCTTATCTTTACTATCAATGTTCATGCAAGCTTAAGTTAAAACCATGTTTATGGGTTGATTTATATTTGATTTTGTAATCTTAAGTTTTATTGATGATTATGATGATGTTTTTGGTGATTTGGAATGATTTCAAGTGAGGATTTGTGTGAAAAGAGAGGGAAAAGCTAAAACAATGAGGGCTGAAAATTTCAGAAAAACAAGGTAGAATTCGAGATTAAACTAGTAATGATTGGCCCATGGGAAAATTAGATTTTTGGTGGGTAGATAGGCTAGTATGTTAGCTTTCAAATGGATTTTGAATTGCCTTAATCCGAGGTCGGTGGAAAACATTATGGTCGTTTTACCAAAACTGTGCAGAATGGACTAAAACTGACATACTTGTGTTTTAGCCCCATTTTGGAAACCCTGTTGTGCGAATCATGTTTTATGTTATAAATGAAAGTCTTTTGGAACTTCTTAATCTTTTCATGTTGCAGTTTTAGGTCTTCATTTGAGATCTAGGGTGAAAGTTATGAATTTTTGAAATGAACTGACCTGCTTTAGTGCAAATTGGGCTGTTATTGCAAGTTCTATACAGTGTATACTTGGAGGGAAATTTAGAAAATTATACGGTAGATTTTCCATATTATTTTTGAATTTCTTATAAGATTTCATGAATTTTGGTTGAGTATTTTGAGTTTGTTGATTTTTGGAAGCATTTTGAGTAATTGTATAAAGAGTAATAATTAAGATTAAGTGAGATTGATCATGCACTCCTTTTGAGTATTTTGGGCCAAGTAAGGTCATTTAAGGGGGAAATGAATATTTATGGACTTTCATAGAGCTTTTAACTTGATTAATGAGAAAGAAGAAAGCAAGTATATAATTTGGGAACTCGTTTATGAGCTTTGAATCATTTATAGATTTTACAAAGAAAATACCAAGTTTAGTGATCTTAATAGCTTCTATGGAGTTCAATGATTCATTTGGGGTGGAATTCTATATCTAATAGATTTATGAATGAAAAGTGGGGAGAGTTGTGATTCAGAAATCATATTTATCAGACTAAGTTATTGCAGTTTATGCTATTTTGAACCAAGATATATCTCTCGTGGCCTCAAACCTTTATTACATACTCAATTTAGAATGTATCAAATGTATTTATCAAGCCAATCTAGTGTATTAGCTATTATCTTGAACCAAGCTATACATCCGCGACCTTTAAACCCATATCAGCAACCTATTTCAGAAAAGGCCACAACCACTCTCTTAGTTGTCACCATCAAGGCATTTTCCTTTGTAATCTCATTTATCTTATTGTGGACTATTTTTACTTTTATTTACTTTATATCGGATTTAATTACTTTTATTAATTCAGTTTTGAAGTTATATTGAAATATCCATGTTATGTACACCCTTTAATTACTCAATTTCTATTATACATACTTTTACTTACTCAATTATGTGAGTAAGGATCATTTAGTGACTACACATACTTACAATGACATTTATGAAACAGAGTCGATGCTTAGTTATTGTTCCCCATTATACATAAGTGTTATCAAGTTAGAACATATTTTTCAAGTCAGATAACATTTATGAAATAGTTGGCTTTTATCAAGTCAGATGACTTTTTAAAGATTCAAGATATGTCTATTGCCTATATCTTCAGAAAGCAGAACATATTTGTCAAGTTACAACTCTTAATGAGTTTATCAATGAATCAGTTTATACAATGATTTGCCATTTAACTTGTGACCCCGTCAGTTACCATCTATAGGGCATCAGCCCATCATTTACCCGCGCAGCTTCACGTCAACTCTTGATCGGATTGGCAGGTGTACACCTATGTGTAGGTCATATCATTGCAAAGGGTTTACATCCAGACAATAATAAGTAATTCAGTTTCATATTACTTTCATTTTGATTGTTATTGCGAAAGAAATGAATTGCAAAAGTGGGTATCCATCAATAGTGTTTCTATACTTGTTTTACAATACAGGAATGCATATACTGAGTTTTTGCACACATTTTTGAATTGTTTTCATGTTTTTTATTTTAGGTGATGAAGTATCAAGTGCTTCTCCTTTTAGCAAGCCCTTTTGGAAGTCATCAGATGCTCACAGTGGATTCAGCATAGCGTGAATGTTGGGTTCTACCTCAGGGTCAAGTTGGGTCTATATTCAATATACTAGTATAGTGTGGAGTACGAGTTAGCACATGGTATGATTAAGTCAATGGTATTGAAGTTGAACTATTATGGACTTTGGTCTTGAAGTGTTTCAGTTTAATAGATTTTGTGATTATGAACATAAGTTTCAAGATTAAATGGTTTTAGTGAGCCTTGCCCTTATCAGGACGGCGGTAGTGCCTTCTATTATTAAGTCTTCTACTGTAGTTTTTGATAAATCATATCATTAGCATTTTGGGGGTATTACACAATCTCAGTCACAAAATTTAGGAAAATGAATAGTTACAGCTGTTAGGGATCTGCCACGGACCGTGGCCTTGCCATGGATAGTCCATGGGGGCCTCTGTCTTAGTTATTGCTTATTCTTCTTTCTCTCTACGGATATAAGGGCTAGTGGCATCCATGGTGAGTCAAAAACTCATCATATGAGGGTCAATACTGGGTCAAAAAGGTATCAAAACCTATAAAAAGCATCAAAGAACTATATCTAAGCATAAAATGGGAATTTGGTGCATAAATTATAACACAAAACTCATGAATTCCCTAAAAATGCAACAAAAAGACCCAAAAAATGATATAAACTTTAAGCACTTATCAAACTCCCCCATGCTTGAACCGTTGCTTGTCCCTAAGCAACCATGAAATTGAGGCTATGATTAAAAACCTCCTCAGGTAGACATTAGTAGCACCATCAATAGCCAAATCAACCCAAACATAGTGAGCATTGTAACTAATACTAAGAATCCAAAGTGATTGAAACCAAAACATACAGACATAGGAGTAAAGTTTTCGAAATAAAGAAGCGATCATCACATCAAAAATTTAGTCAATCACCCAAATCAACTTAAACACACATAGTGGCACATGTAATAGGTTAAGTTAGAGGACCCCACAGATCCTCACTTTAGCAACGAACACTCATCACTCATGTGTTTTAAAGTATAATTTGGTTTTCCCAAATGTCATTCTCAGAACCAAATCTACTATGAGCTTGTTAAGACTCTCCAATTCGCCATCATTAGAATGAAAAGCACACAATCATGAGGACTTGAATAGAGTTGTACCATTAGGGTTAGAGGGAAACAAATATTTTAGGATTGTGGAGCGAAAAACCGAAGACTATAGCAAAATTATCGCCTCCAAATCTCCCACAAAACGAACTCCTTAAACCAATACATATTGGAAATGCAAACAAATCCCTTAAGTTGGCTCAAAATGAATGAAAGTGTTGAAATAATCTAATCCAATATCAATGCCAAATCCTTTGTTTAACCCCTTTAATTTTTTTCATTGTTTCTTTTTTTTTTTCTTTTGTATCTCTTTTTTTCTTTTGCTAAGAAAATGATAATGGCATAGAACATTAAGTACCTTTCAACACTTCTCAACTAACTCATAATAACTAACCCAATTAAGACTGAGGTAATTCATTGCATAGAACTATCAAATCCCTTATTACATCCCAACAAACCACACCTTATAACATCACCCACAAACCACTCCAAATCAAGAAATGAAACTCTACTGTCATGTCTAAAAAAGGTAAGATATGTATTAGGCTCAGGGTTATATTAGAGGGTCACATCAACAAACAATGTCAAGGCTCAAAGGGGCAACAAGGGGTAACTTATGCATAAAGGTGGCTATTTGGTCAATGTAGCTCATAAATTCAAAGAATGCCTCAATCATGTTGCCAACATATGCATGCTAAAAGTGATCTTGAACAAGAGTCAAAACAAGTTCTGGAGATTTAGAATCTAGGAAGAGTCACATATGAAGAGGAATAAGAGACTAAAATTGATAAATTAGTCTATTCAAGCTCAAAGCCTCACAAAGACATTGCCAAAATATAACTAGCTCATTGAATCTCACATGCCAAATATATGTGCAAAGTGTCATTGGGCAATCAACTTATATTCAACATGATGGTCAAATCAACAAGCACATTTTCAAACACTCATAATCAAACATTTTTTATTCACAAATGGGCATAAATAAAAGTCGAACTTAAGCCAAACAAAGCTACCTAGTCTAAAGACCTCATCATAGAAGGATTTTTTTTTTTGTTTTGATTTTTTTATTTTTTTTCCTTTCAAATGCATGGTAAACTAAATATGAAAAAAATAACCTTAGATGTTCTTAAAATAGAAAGACAAATGCTCAACTAAAAATGCTCTAACCACCCCTAAATCCATAGTCTAATGCAAACTATTCACAACATCCACAAACTCACAAGGACAAACACACATTCTCACAAACGAACGTAACCTCCCCATGCTTAGACAAAGCATTGCCCTCAATGTAAGCACATGTTAATCAATAGGGAAGGGGAAGAAGAACTAGAAAGGAGGAAGAGGGGGAGAAGAAGGTGGGTAGGGCTGAGATATATACCAATCACGCTAAGTTTCAAGACAAGCCCTAAAGTCCTAGAAATATTGATTTTAGGAAGCAATCGTCCTACAGAGCGCATCATGCTACTCTTGAACAAAGTCATGGAGGGCGGCATGCTCAGACTAGGCGCAAGCCCATAAGGAATGTTGCTTCTCTTGGATAGACCGAAGGCTAGCATGGATATTAGTGTAGTCATAGGAGGAGGAAGGTTGGGATGAACTAAAAGTGCCTAGATGGGGTTAGGGAGGAGGCTGAGGTGCGGGATGGACTGACTCATCACTAGGCATAAAGGAAAGTTTATCTAGGTTTAAAAAAGTAGTTCGGTCAAATTCAATTCATATAATTCTCGGTTTAGATAAAATGAGACAAAGTCCTCTTGACATTGGGGACCACTCATGGCTTCCACATGTAATGTACTCAGAAATTCTACAGTAGGGTCACAATACATGTGGTCCCATGTCTCTAAAATGGACCAATATTCCCATGAGCAAACAATCAACAAATATCATCAAGCAATCCTAAGCCAGTCAACAAATCCTCATTAAAATGCCTAATTGCAACACTAATCTTACTGCTCAATGCAGTATACCTAGCAACATGCTTGGGATTAGTCAAACCAAGTAGGTTGGAAGGGTTACCACGATTTCGTGTGTTGTGGCTTGTCGGGAAGCCTGTTGAGGTAGTTGACTTGATGTCCCCGCTCCTTGAACAGTCCAAGTTCGCTTCTTTGGTTCCATGGATGTGGAATGTGGATGGTTGTGTTGGGAATGAAATCCTAATTATGGGAATGGGGTGAAAGGAAGATAAAATGGAGAATTTTGGGCAAATAAAAGATAATGAAGGAGAAATTATGAATAAAAAATAAAAAATTTAGAAGACGATAAGATGAAATAGGATGTAGAAGATGGGAGTTACGGAGATGGAAGAATGAGAGTAGAAAAGTAAGATATGAAAGAAATTTGGAGTTAGGAAATGGGGAAAATTTGAAGGTGGAATGAAGGGTGTTAATGGAGGTTTAAGATAGAGAAGGAGAGTTTAGAGAGAGAAATAGGCGAAGGAATGAAGAAGAAGAATGAAGAAATCAGGTCAAAGTGGAAGAAAAACCCTTGACCACAGAGAACCAGGCCGCCACGGACTGTGGTCACCACCACGAACCGTGGTCACCACCACGGATGGCCCATGGTTTGCTCTGGCTGGAAATGTTTTGGGTTTTCTGGGCAAGAACGCCACAAAACGTGGTGTACACCACTAGGGCTCTGTGGTAGCTTCTATCTTGACCTTCTAAAACACTCTTATTACATTTTCTGTGGTTTTTTTCCTTGTTTTTTTGGCTCTTTTGTGCTTTTCTTTTATTTCAACAAAGGAAAAAAAATATAACAATATACAACAAAATAAAAAGAAAGCTGTAAAAGGATGTGGCTTACCTCCTACGAAGAGCTCATTTAGGGTTAAGAGCTTGAACTTCACCTCTGTGTAGGCTCAGGATTGGTAAGGGTCTGAATAGCGGCTTTTTCACTAGGCTCCCCCCACAAAATAAGGCTTAAGCCGCTATCCATTTACTTGAACGAACCGGTGGACTCACTCTACACTTCTATCATGGCATGAGGGTAGCCTAGATGACTCGAAAGGGTCCCAACCACTGGGACCTCAATTTGCCCGGAAATAACCTCAGCTTGGAGTTGAATAACAGGACCATGTGACCTTCATAAAATCGCTTCTTTAAAACGTATTTGTCATGCCATCTCTTGGTTCTCTCCTTGGAGATTCAGGAACTCTCATATGCTTCCAACCTCAATCAAGTACATTGAATTACAAAATTTGCTTCTCACGGCAACCTTAAGATCAAAATTGAGTGTTTGAATAGCCCAATATGCTTTGTGCTGTAATTCAACCGATAAATTACAAGACTTACCAGTCACTAACCGGTATAGAGTAGTGCCTAGGGAGTCTTTTAAGCGATCTAGTAATCCCAAAGAGCATCATCAAGCTTTATAGACCAATCCTTTCAAGACCAATTGATCATTTTCTCTAAAATGCTCTTCAACTCTTGGTTAGATAACTTGACTTAACCATTTGTTTAGGGATGATAAGAGGTGGAAACTTTATGAAAGACCCCATATTTCTTCAAGAAAGACTTAAGTGACTTGTTGCAAAAGTGAGTTCCATTATCACTCAATAAAGCTCCTGGTGTGCCAAATCTTATAAAGATGTTCTTTTTGAGAAACTTGATGACCACCTTCGAATCATTGATAGGGATAGCAATGGCTTTCACCCACTTAGACATATAATAAATCGCCACTAAGATGTAGAGATTGTTATGGAAAGGAGGGAGTGGACTTATGAAGTCAATCCCTCATACATTAAAAAGTTCTACCTTAAGAATTCCACTTTGAGGCATCTCATTCCTCTTGGAAATATTCCCTGTTTTTTGGCACCGATTGTATGACATGACAAGCCTTCTTACATCCTTGAAGAGCATGGGCCAATAGAAACTTGCTTGAAGTACTTTAGCAATGGTCTTGTCTGGTCCAAAATGTCCACCATAAGTGGAGGCATGACAATGATGAAGTACACTTGAACTTCATCTTCTGGCAAACATCGTCTATAAACACCATCTCTACATAGGTTGTAGAGAAGAGGTTCCTCCTACACATAGTACTTGACATTTAAAAGGAATTCCTTTCTTTGTTGATATAGCCTGGGTGGCAATACTCCAAACACCTTGAAATTCACCAAATCAGCGTACCATGGACTGGCTTAGTAAGAGATGGCAGGGGGCTAACCATCCGAGAATGAATCATCGATGGGAAGCTCCTCAATTGGTGTGGCCTCGAGGCCAAAATGAGATAAATGATTAGCAACTACATTTTCATTCTTGGCTTTGTCCTGTATTTCTAAGTCAAACTCTTGGAGAAGAAGCAGCCATCGAATGAGACGGGAGTTAGAGCCGGACTTCTTTAAAAGATTCTTCAACACGGCATGATCGGTAAAGATAATCACCTTGGAATTTATCAAGTAGGAGTGAAATTTTTTCAAAGCATACACAGCCTCTAGGAACTCCTTTTCCGTAGTAGCATAGTTCACTTGAGCCTCATCCAAGTTCCGACTGTCATCACAGGTGGCATAGGGCTTGTTGTCTTTTTGTTACCCCAAAACTGCTCCTATTGTATAGTCACTAGCATCATACATAAGCTCAAAAGGTAATCCCTAATCCCTCTATATGGAAGGCGCTTCCCTCGGGACTTGTCAAGATCAACTTTCATGGGGCCAAATTGGGCGAATGGGGAAAAAGATGGGGCGTTGTTGACAAAGATGCAAAAGGCCGCATCTTACTTTCATATGTTTAGCAGGTGAGCGGATTCATGGGAGCAGAGCTTGGGGATGCCCATGCCTGTCTTCTAGCAATGACACGAGCTAGAGAGTTGAGCTACAGGAAGATCATCATTGAAGGTGACTGCTCCAATCTCATTACGAAGCTGCAGTCTAAGAATTATGCTAATATGACCCTAGGCTTTGCAATCAAGTCTATCTTAGAGGCTGGCTAGTCATTTTGATTTTTACATTTTCTCGCATGTTAGGAACAGGGAATCGAGTGGCTCACACACTCGCCCATCTCCAGCCATTTAGCACATCATGCAAGGAATGGCTTGGGGATGGGCCATATCACGTATCTGATCTGACTTTACAGGACCTTTGTACGAACCAAATTTCTTAATTAATGACATTCCCCTATTTTTGCTTCACAAAAAAAAAAAAAAAAATACTTGCTTGGCAAGTCTTCTTGAGTCATATCCGTTCATTATGACATCCTTGATCTACTCCAATAAATAGAAAAGTCATTGCTTTGAAGCATGATTATGGAGAAAGTGTAGAATTAATAGAGACACCCAGCATGATTTTTTCACAGTGGTACCTATTAGCTAATACGATTCATTTCGACTCATGTTTATCAGCCATGATACTATCCTACTCATTGTAATCAATACAAGAAATCTTATTAAGATTCTGCTATTGATTACATTACATTACACCTCCCATGAAACGTAACATTACCTTCTTCAGCAAAAGAATTATCGCGGAACTGCATAAAGAAAACCAAGCCTACTATGTTTTGTTGCGTGAACCAATAGACCATGAGAAGTGGCCACCATGTTTGTAGCTGAACTAAAAGCCTCCTGTGAAACTAGCAAAGGAGAAGCCCCCTTCACCAGCCAACCTCTCCTAGAAGCTGAGCTTGCACAAGGCCCTTTCCTTCTTTCATCCAACATAATCACCTTGCTTGTTACTCCTTCGACATTACTGCTACAAAATCAACTGTAGTCACATTTTTGTGCTTTACTGCTGCATACCTATTTTGCTAGCCCTACTAGCTCATGCTTGCTGATTATGCTATCTTTTATCCCTTCTGTATAGTCAACAATTTTAGTTTCTTGATCCAAGTGTAACGTGTGAGTTATCCATAGCAGAAGAATACAAAACATCATAATGAATGTTGGGATCCCTATCGGATCGAGAACACAGAATGTCAATAAGTCGCTTCTCAGTTAAGGTGGCCATAGCATTCCTAAGTAAATGGTGTGAGTCAGTGCTCGTGGACATGATTGGTCAAGAAACACTTTATTGCAGTTGCGTGATATGATTGGGGCAGATATTGATGCAATAGCCGAATGTTTATGCATGAGAAATGAGACTTTTATTATCTTCTCCATCCTTCCTCACTTCAACACCCAAAAACCTTGAAAACCTCCAGAGGATTTGACCTATCTAATGAGTATCCTTCTAGTCTCTTCTCTGATCTCTAAATGCTGTCATGAGAAACCTACAAATCCAGAAAAGTTTTCAAACAAATGTACAAAATCAAAGAGAATCATCGATGGTTGAACTCTGTATGTTATTTCAAGTATTCCCAAATCCAATGAACTGGTGTTATACTGAAAAACCACAAAAACAACTCCACATTCCACTAGAGTTGGGTATAGAAAAGGCCATACATATGCAGTCTCACCTCTGACAAAGCAACACTAGTGTCCAAAGATCCACTAAAACACTCGTGAAAGGTACTTCAGGAAAATGAATACATCATCAAATGCACATTAGATTTTGATTTTGTAAGGCAAGAATGCTAGTTAAGCATATCAAACTAATTTGACAAAATGAAAATTAAGTTTATTCATGAAAGGCAATAAGAAATCTTACTAAAGCAAAAGCATTAACTTGGTAGCAGGCTAGCAGCATAAGGCAAATGTGCAAAGCAGAAAGAAAACAAGCCCTAGTGTAATTTAGGCAACCCCTTTGAAGTCACAAAACAAAACGTAATGCGCCTTAAGAGCATGATTGACCATCATTAGACATCACTGCCAATTGATCATGATCATAAGCTTCAGATGAGCATTGATACTGTGAAAGCCTTTCTGGAAAATAAATATGGCTTTGTAATCGAGTTTATCTTAGAGGCTGGCTAGTCGTTTTGATTTTTGTGCTTTTCTCGCATGTTTAAAACAGGGAATCGAGTGGCTCACGCACTCGCCCATCTCCAGCCATTTAGCACATCATGCATGGAATGGCTCGGGGATGGGCCATATCACGTATCTGATCTGACTTTACAGGACCTTTGTACGAACCAAATTTCTTAATTAATGACATTCCCCTACTTTCTCTTCATAAAAAAAAAAAAATACTTGTTTAGCAAGTCTTCTTGAGTCATATCCATTCATTATGACATCCTTGATCTGCTCCAATAAATAGAAAAGTCATTGCTTTGAAGCATGATTATGGAGAAAGTGTAGAATCAACAGAGACACTCAGCATGATTTTTTCACAGTGGTACCTATTAACTAACAAGATTCATTTCAACTCATGTTTGCCGGCCATGATGCTATCGTACTCATTGCAATCGTTTTTTGTTTAATTGATTGGAGATATTAAATTATTAATTGTCGTTTATTGTTATATTGTTCACCGTTTAGTCATTTGTTCGGAAGTTCTAATTCTGATTTCCAATCATGTTTATGACACGCTACAGGACTATTACTATATGGATAAAAAATATAAAAACCCTAAGTCTATTCAAGTGATGGTTGACTTATGTTTTTAATAATATTTTTTAAAGGTTTATTTTATTAGGCACCATGCAAAAGCACGAGTTTATTTTATTAGGCATCGAGAAAGGGCTATGTGGTATATTTTAATTTCCTTTCTCAACATTGTAGTAGCTATGTAATGGAAGTTTACTTATAGTAGAAATTTAGATTGTGTTACTCCAAATCATAATTACTAATGGTGCATGGTGTTGAAATGAGCAACAATATTTTATATGTTTTGTTGTTGAAATGTGCATCAATATTTTACATGTTTTGGTGTTGAAATGAGTAAGCATATTCTATATTTAATCAATTTTCAATAACCAATGCATTTCATTTTTTCAAAAAAATGACAAATTTGAAAAATATTGATTTCCTACCTGGCATTTATAATCCGAATTCAATGCAAAGAAATATATTCTTCAATGTTAAGTAAAACTTTAATTTTGAAAAACTTAAAATTAAAACATAATAAGCGTCTGACTTCCTATAAGGACAAATTCTTCAATGTCCAACAGGGTACAACCCCTGAGGGAGCAGCCAGCCACTCCGGCCTTGCCACGTGGCTCCTATAACTTGAAATTCTGACCTAAAGTAAGATGTAAACATTTTTGTGGACGTAAAGCTAATCATTCAGCATAAAACGTAATGCAAGGCGGGGAGAAAATAGTTCTTCATGAACAACGAAACACCATTTTATTATCAAAAGCGCCCACGAGGGGCGGTCTAAGGAAAGGAAGGGGTGCGATATAAGAGAGAATTCAAGAGAAACCTAAGGCTACTCCTCGTCACTAGAGGGGAGTGGGGAGCCATTTGATCCTGAGCTCTCTTCCTGACCGTCTAAAGGACTACGGACCTCCATTGTAGCAGTTCGTTGCCGAAGCTGCGCCTCTCTCAGTTCGTGATCGGTACGGCCCATCCGGGCCTCAAAGCATGACCAGCTCAGACCCACAAGGAATGACTTCAGGCTTTTGGCCATGAAACCGAGCACCACACCCAACTCTACGGCCTCATTCAACAACATGGCGTAAAATGTCGCCTGCACTATCTCAGGGAGTTCAAAGTCTACCGCGGCTCTCTCGGCCTTGGGCAATAAGAAGCGTAGGCATAGGATGTGGTAATCTTCGGGGAGGGGATGAGGCGGATTCGTGGCTCTCCTCCAGTGCCAGATGAAGGATTCCCTCACATAGTCGGCCATCTCCCTGGTGTCGTAAAGGGGAGGAAACACCATAATGAAAGGGGAAAGGGGCGTGCCGAGTGTTCTTTGTCTTCTTTCCTCTCCCGTTATACCACTCCTTCCTAAAGGTTGGATGCTTGAATATCGTTTCTATGAGTATGAAGTCGTTTTTATAAAAGGGGCATAGGGAAAGTTGGGGAACAGGGAGATACTCCTAAGAGTCCAATAGCCAATTCATCTAGTCAGCACAAATTGAGACCAGCACAAATAGAATAATGGCTATTTAGGAAAGCATGAAAACACGGCTGTTTTATTACTGTCAATATAGGCAATACAATAATAAAAAAAAGAGAAAAAAGTGGAGCTAGCAGGGGGACAGGCCGTGCGTTCAGGGCCTTGATGGCCTCACCCCTGCTTGTTATCGTCAAAAGGGGAGGCCGAGCCCTCACCCTTCGGCTCTGCCTCCGAGTCCTCTTCCTGCTGACCAGCCCCTGAACTTTGCTGTGGTTCAGTCTTTGTCCGGAACAGGGCTTTGAAAATCGGGTCACCATACACACACACCCACGACGCAAAGGTACTCCAACGGAGCTCGATGAGGGCTGACTCCAGTGCTCGGAGCACTCAACCATGCAAGACCCCAAGCCTCTCAGCATCATCGAGAAGCATCGCATAAAAGATCACCTAAGGCAGCTCTTGGAGTTCGGCAGCCTCCTCGACTATGGCCAGCTCATAGCTCAGGCATAAAGCTTGAAAGTCCTTTAGGAGAGGTGATGGGGGAAAGGTGACCCCACGTCGGTCCCACTCAAAGTGGCGAACAACATACTCAGCTATCTCCTTAGTACTGAGGGAGCATAGGAAAGCCATGGAAGGAGCGCCAGATATAGATTGTTACTGAAAAAAGAAGGATAGAACACCCCTCCTCGGCAATCGCATCTTATACTTGTGAAGAGGATAGTTTCCCAAAACCATCATCCAAGTCTTGAAACTTCCCCAACTATGGTCAGTGGCTACAGGGCCATCCGTTACAAGGGCCCAATTTCCGAAGCCCTCGGAATGTATGCCGGCCATGGCCAGTTCTCCACATTCTACCTAACTACTCGGCTGGCTCGATGTGCAGGTAAAATATGAGGGGTTAAGTGATTGGGAAAAATCCGATGCCATCCAAGCTAGACCCATAGACAGAGCCCATTATCCAGAATGCGACCGTAGGGGATCCCCCCAGGGCCCTTCCTTGCCAAGACCGGCAGCACATGCAGAGTGTTCCAGGTAAGATTACTATTTTACCCCTTTATCGAAGGGACTATAAATAGTCAACAACCCACCTTGGGAAAGGGGTTGGCAATCTGATACATTTAACTCTTATGGCATTCCCTTTCTATTGACTTTTGACTTGGACGCAGGACTGACTTGACCGTTGGAGAGGCATTCCCCGATCAACAACCCGGGGGTGCCCTTTTTGCAGGTTGGGCCTTTGGAGAAGAGGACGTCAGGTGTCGTGCGCGAACTTTCAGATAAACTCGTTCTTTCGTCCCACGTTATCATCACCGGTACCTCGAAAGAATCTTCCGCAATCAGGATAGAACGACATGCATTGTGCCACTGAGAGACTTAAATATATACATATAAACTGAGTAATCTGCACATATCTGTAGGTTTTGCTGTTGCTACAATCAAAGACTATCTCCCCTCCGAATCCATATTTAGTCTGATAACCAGGGTAATTGCTATGTTGGAAATTCACCTCCCCTTTTAGCCACAGTGCTTCACTTTCCCTCAGTTGCTCCAAATTCCATTGCTTATAAGTATTTGATAGTTATGACAGTACACGAACACAACAGTTCGGACAGAGTGTTTGCAGTGAACCAGAAACGAAATAGCAGCTGAAAATAAAAATGCACACGGTGTTTTTACGTGGAAAACACATCTGGCCCAACTGAGGTGAAAAACCACGACCTACCCCTGTAGGATTTTCACACACTTCCACTATACGGGCCAAATACGTTACAGAAGTAACCTACACCATTACAAATGTAACATTCATGTAACCGTCTACCCCAAGACAAGTTACACCACATCCAAAGTCTCCCTAGACTTGGACACACTCAATTCTCACTGATAAAGGAGAAAATAAGATGAACACCTCACTTTAAGTGCTTCTAAATAAGTGGGTGTAAGGTACAATTGAGCGCCTAGTATGCCAATGAAGAAGCCTCGACTTATACACTTTAAAGGTTTTTCTTTTTGAAAATATGACTCACAAAGCACGTTTAATCCCTTCAAAAATCGTAAGCAATGCTGAGGTAGAAGAGTTTCTTAAATAAGAGAGTGTAAGTGGGATAAAACAAAATTTTTATGTGCTTCTGCCGCAAGACTTGGTGACTCACCCACTAACAGCTTGAGCCGCAAGGATACATGAGTACCACAAATTTTCAGCAGCTAAGCCCACAATTTTCTCCACATATTAGCCACATTCTAAAAATAGGAGTTGTTTTACTTGGTGAAAAATTCACCCTAAAAAGTAGGCTAAAAACTCTCCACAATATTTTCAAAGCCAAAAATAACTCTTTTAGACTCAACGACTACAGAAAATATATCTCAAATATTTCAAAAATGTCAGCCCAAAAATCAAGGAAAACCGTGAAATTCAGTTTTGGCTTAAAAACACTATGAACCCTGTTCTCAGAACTGGTCTGAGATAGTGTTCTGAGATATCTCAAAAAATCATTCAAAGTAAATGTTAAATCAAGACCTTCTAATTGGCATATTAGCAAGAATCTAATAAAATAAAATAAAAACCAAACCAATGACTCTTGTTAATCAGCTGGACAGCTTGTATACGATTTGACTTGTCGCTCCAAATGCTTTGATGCTTCTCAAAATTGTTCCTTGAGCTATTCTGAAGTACTCCATGTTCTTTGATGCTCCTTGGGTCCTTGTCAATCAGCTGCTCTGAAGAACTGTTTCTAGAATTGTTCTAAAACGATGTTCTGAAACACATGTACTTTCTAGCAACTGTTCTAAGATACTGTTCTCAAACACTTATTAATCAAGCAAGATATTTCAAAAATGTTTTCCGGATCCTATCAACAACATATAACTTAAGCACAACCATATTGAGCATTACATTTGTGTTTGTTTTCATCAAAATCTTATACAAGTATGAGGTCAATAATCTCCCAATAGGGTCAACAATTTCCTCCTTTTTGATGATGACAAACCAAATGACCATGTTGACATAAAAGGCAAAAGCAAGTTAGTGCCAAACAGTCAAGCCATAGAAGAGAAAAATTTTAAGAAGTCAACTTAATCCAAGTCAAACTAAAACTCATGGTCATGCCCATCTTCCCCCTTTTGACATCATCGAAAAAGGGTGGTCAGATCAAACAGAGAGAATCAGGGTGTTTGCAATCACCACCACTTGGGTAATGGAGGAAAACAGCCTGCGATACACTCAAGTATATGGTACGTTAATGATATTGGCTATCCGAGTCATGCACAAACAAATAACAACAAGAAGACAAGTATCGTATAGCATTAAAGCAGATCCAACCAAGATTAGCATAAACCATTGTCAGTCAAAAAGTACAACCAGATAGTGAAAAACAGTTGTTGAGAACAGGGTGGAGAATAAGAGTAAAAACAGGGAATAGAACAAGGCAGGAAACAGGGGGCAGACACAGGTTCAGGAAGGAGGAGAGGACAGTTGGGCCGTAAAGGTAGTGATGACAGATAGTAGATCCTTATGGTGCTTGGCATTCAGAGCCTTCTCCTCTACAAGAGCCGCCTTGACCTTAGAGATCTCATCCTTCAGCCGATTTTGCTCCTGAAGCAAAGTATCTAGTGAAGTGCCACTGAAGGAAGAACCAGGAACAGTGGTGAAGGGTGTTCGAGGCCCCTGTTTGGAGCCAGCAGTCTCACCCTTTCTAATCTTGAACCTACAACTGATCAGGGTGTTGTTACCTATCTCATCTGTCACTTGCACCCCTACCTTCTTCGGTAAAGAAATCCCAAAGTGCTCAAATATCAAGGTCAGGAGAAAACCATACCCCAGGTCGTGTTCCCTAGCCGTGTTTGCAATGCGGGAGATATGGCTGATCATGATGGCTGGTAGGTTGATCTGCTCCCCCCGGTCTAGAAGATCGATAAGGCACTGGTCCATTGCATCCGCAAGGTTATGCCCTTGGCCTCGGGGGATAATGTTTTTGATGATAAACCAGAAGAGCAACCGATGACAAGGTGTCATTTCCCCTTTCTTGACTGACCGGGGTGTTTTCAAACTTGGTTGTTGACGTAACCTTTGAGTCAATTAGAGCAATCTCTCATCTCCGAGTATTGTCTTGTCTTCCCTCACATACACCCCAAAGCGCACAGCAGGAACTCCTAAGATTTCCCCCAATTCCTTAACATTGAACCATAATCTTTTCCCATTGACCACCCTTGTCACCACACCATTGGTGACATTACAGTTGGCATAGAATTCTGCCAAATCAGGTACTGAACAACCTCTCTAGGTGTTTGCAAAGAGGTCTAACCAACCCTGGGCTTTAAGTTTATCTAAGAACACCTCCAGACCCTGATCCTGAAAATAAGCAACTTTCATAATTTTGCCCCGTACCCCACTCCTTTGGAGAAAATGGGCAACTTTGGCTGCTGTGGTCATGGTTGTTTTAACTTTCTTAGATTTGGGTTCATCAGGCTTGGCTTCTACAGGCACCTATTGGGGCACCTGTTCGGAAGCAGCCTTTCTCTTTGATGAGGCTCTTTTGGAGGAAGACTTCTTAGATGGAGTGGAGGCAGGCACCTGTTTGGAAGCCTATTCGGTAGGAGCTTTTCCTTTGTCTTTGGCTACTGTGCTATCAAGGGAGGAAACAATCTCCTCAATTTCTAATTCTTCAAGCACCTGTTCTGGCACTTGTTCTAAAACAGCTTTCCTTTTGGTTGGAGTGTTCTGGGTTTTTTTCTGAAGGAGACTGAGTGAATTTCTTAGTAGATTGGGTAGAGGATTTTGTAGTAGGTGGTTTAATTACTTCTTTTGGCTGAGAAGAGACAGAGGGTAAAATAGATTGCGGGTTCGAGGTCTACGAACAGGTGAGAAAACAGGTTTGGAAGTGGTGGTTTTAAACCGGCGTCTAGGGCCCCATTCAACCGGTCTAGTTTTCTGGAAGGGCTGAGGTTGGAGAACCTCTATGGTTGAATCAGACCCATCACTGTTAGTCTCCTCAAGATCTTCCACCCGATCCAAATTAATGACGGGGTCATCCAATCTGTCAAGAAAAACAGGCGCAGACCCCGTTCGGACTTCACCCGATTCAGAACCAAGTTTAGGCCCTGATTGAGCCGTGTCTACTTTAAGAACACCGTCAGACACAGTTTGAGCCGCATTGGGTTCAAGAACACCCTTAGACCCAGTTAGTTCCACATCAGGCTCAAACAACACCAAATCCCATCCAAATTCGGGAGGAACATCACCCAGTTCCATCCCCACCGTTCGTAAGTCTAGACTCTTCAAAAACCCAAAAATTGTAGAGATAATAGGCAAAGGGGGTAGAGAATTGAACCCCGTACCTCAGACCGGTTCTGGTGCTGCAGTCGCCGACAAGGGCAGAGGTGGAGTAGTCGGCGGAGACGCCATGCGAGATCGCTTTGGCACCGGGCGTGGAGCTCAAGGCGATGATGGTCGTCGGTTGGAAGAGGAGTGGCCGCCGCGGGTCTTCACCATTGTTGGTGGGTTTGAGAGAGAGAAGAGCTAGGGTTTTGGGTGTTGAAGGTGGAGAGAAGGAGAAGGAATCGAACATTTTTGAGGGAAGAGGAAGAGAGATTTTTGGGATGTGGTGCCAAGAAGAAGGGGAAGTGGGAAATTTAGGTCTCCCAGCCGGTTCTTATTCGGGAAGATAGAGGAGAAAATAAAGTCCAACAACTGAAAAAAAAAACTACCTGATTCGCACAATGTGACAAACAGTGGCCATACCTATTCTTTAGCGCTTGTTCTTGCTGTCAATTGTTCGGTAACATAAGACAATAAGGGCAATATCATCAGACCTCAACGAGTGTCAACAAACTGTATTCCACACATGTGCTAATTATAGCACCATTGTTTGACTGCCTCCAATGATTTTAACATGCTTGACCTGAAAAAACCTTTTTAACTAGACAATCATTGGGGGTTAATGAAGTATGATTAAGTTGTTTTAATTAAATCCAATTCAAGTCTATTCATCTCAAACTGTTCTCTACTTAGTGCCTTGGTAAAAATATCAGCAATTTGCTTATTAGTGACACAAAAATTCATTGAAATCAAGCCCTTTTCAACATTATCTCTCAAAAGTGATGATGAATGCCAATATGTTTAGTTCTTTTATGTTGACATGGATTTTTGGAAATATTAATTGTACTTGTATTATCACAAAATATGGGAATGCATCCAGTGTCAACACAAAAATCCTTGAGTTGTTGTCTTATCTACAACAGTTAAGCACAACAAGAAGCAGTCGCAATATATTCAGCTTCTGCTGTGGACATGGCAACTGAGTGTTGTTTCTTGGTTGCCCAAGATACTAAACAGGGTCCAAGAAAATGAGCCATACCTGAGGTGCTTTTCCTATCAACCAAAAAGCCTGCATTGTCAGCATCAGCATACTCAACAAGGTTAAAGTTGCATCCTCTAGGATACCATAAAGCCAAATCAGGTGTATGTTTTAAATATCTAAAAATCCGTTTAACAGCCTTTAAATGTGATTCTTTAGGCTTAGACTAAAAACGGGTACACAAACCAGCACTGAAAACAATGTCAGGTCTACTAGCAGTTAGGTAAAGAAGCGACCCTATCATGCCCCTATAGGATTTCTCCTCAACTGAGGGACTCCCATCATCCATTACCAACCTGGTTGAAGGAGAGATGGGAGTATCAATGGGCTTGGCCGATTCCATTCCAAATCGCTTAAGTAATTCCTTGACATATTTTTGTTGATGTATCATGGTGTCGTTTGAAGTTTGTTTGATTTGCAAGCCTAAGAAAAAATTAAGCTCACCCATCATGCTCATTTCAAACTCACTCCTCATCATTTTTGAAAACTCTTCACATAAATCATTGTGTGTTGCACCAAATATAATGTCATCGACATATACTTGGACAATCAACAAATGTTCCCCCTTAGATTTTAGAAACAAGGTATTATCAACCTTACGTCTTCTAAAACCATTTTCCAATAAAAAGTTTGACAAACGTTTATACCAAGCTCTAGGAGCTTGTTTTAAATCATAAAGCGCTTTGTTAAGTTTAAAAACATAATTAGGAAATTCGTTACTTTCAAAACCAGGGGGTTGCAGCACATACACCTCTTCTTTAAGGTATTCATTGAGGAATGCACTTTTGACATCTATTTGATATAGCTTTATCTCCATGTGAGCTGCAAAAGCTATCAAAATATGGATAGCCTCAATCCTTGCAACGGGTGCAAAGGTTTCTTCATAATCAATGCCCTCTTCTTGGTTGTAGCCTTGAACCACCGGCTGGGCCTTATTTCTGGTGACTGTTTCGAACTCATCAAGCTTGTTCCGAAACACCCACTTGGTGCCAATGATTGATCTATCCTCTGGCCGTGGTGCAAGGTGCCACACCTTGTTCCTTTCAAACTGATGAAGCTCCTCTTGCATTGTCGTGACCTAATCTGAATCTGCAAGAGCTTCATTAATATTTTTTGGCTCAATATTAGAGAGAAAAGCATAAAAAGCACAGAAATTTTTAAGCTTGGATCTAGTTTGCATTCCTGTATTAATGTCAGATAAAATTTGATCAAGAGGGTACGAACTTTAGTGCTTCCATGGTCATGAAGTAAGTGGGTCCATAGACACGTTTTCTACTCTTGCTGGAATACTCGGTGAAAAAGGTTCAGGAACTATTCCCGAGCCTGTTCTGGAGCCTGTTCCTGAGCCTAATCTAGAGCCTGTTTCCCAGCCTGTTTGAGAAGCATTAGGCTGGTTTTGATCCAAATCGAGTTCAGCAGTGCTTCCCCCTGTCTGGTTCAGACCTTGCCCATCTTCCAAGGAAACAGCTCCAGGCCCTGATCTATCCTCAGGACTCTTACCTTTCTCATGTGTGAGCAACAAATCTTTTCTAGTAAGGCCCAGTTCGTAATCATCTTCCTGTGCATCATTCTCAATTAGAGAGTTAGTTTCATCAAATAGCACATGCACACTCTCCTCAACACACAAGGTTCGCTTATTGAACACTTTGTATGCCTTACTATGTGAGGAGTAACCAAGAAATATTGCCTCATCACTCCTTGGATCAAACTTTCCTAAGGCATCCTTCCCATTATTATGCACAAAACATTTATAACCAAATACTCTCAAATGCATAATATTGGGTTTTCTACCCTTGGGAAGTTCACAAGGAGTTTTGTTAAGAATAGGTGTAATAATGCATCTATTTATAATGTAATATGATGTGTTCAAAGCTTCTGTCCAAAAGTTTCTAGGAAGACCACTAGCAATAAGCATTGTTCTAGTGATGTCTTCTAGAGTACGATTTTTACGCTCTACCACCTCGTTCTGCTGGGGTGTTCTTGGAGCTGAAAAGTTATGATCAACACCATGCTCATTACAATAGTCAATAAAGCTCGAATTTTCAAATTCTATACCATGATCAGACCTTAGGCAAACCAATGAGTGTCCTACTCTCTTTTCAATCTTTTTAAGAAATGCAAGAAATTTTTCAAATATTTCATCTTTAGAAGCCAAAAACAAGGTCCGAGAGCAATCATCCACTACAACAAGCACATACCTCTTCCCACCTCTACTTGTGATCCTCATAGGACCACACAAATCGACATGTAACATTTCGAGAGGTCGAGTACTGCTAACATAATTTTTCAATTTAAAAGAATTTCTGACTTGTTTCCCCCTAGCACAAGCGTCACATACCTTGCCATCATTGTATTTGATGGAAGGTAAGCCGACGACTAGATCTTTGGAAACCAATTTGTTCAAAAGAGAGAGACTTGCATGACCTAGTCTCTTGTGCTAAAGCATAACATCATCATTCAAAGCACTTAAACAAGTCTGATTATTTTGGGGAAGTGAAAGAATACACACTTTATACACATTTTTGTGTCGCTTCCCCCTCAACACAACATCTTCTGTATTGATATTGACAACCAAGCATTGTTTTGAAAAAAACACCACTAGGTTATCTTTATCACACAGTTGGGACACACTTAGTAGATTATGTTGTAAACCATCCACAAGATATACATCGTCAATTGAACGAGAGAGTGACTCACCTATCTTACCTATACCGACAATTATCCCTGATTTGCCGTTTCCAAATGCCACACTCCCTCCATCAGAGGCTGTAAGTGAGACGAAGTTTGATTTTTCACCAGTTATATGCTGTGAACAACCACTGTCCACATACCACAGTTGGTTGTTTGCTGGGTTGTTTGCGCAGTTGTTCCCTCTCACTTTAGCCTGTAAAACAAATTAGGGGCCAGTTTTGGGAACCCAGATCCACTTGGGTCCCATTCCCTTACACATGTGAATCTCATCTTTTCTAACCCATATTTGTTTTACATAAATCATGTTTCTTTCCACGGTATACTTTCTTAAGGGACAAGTATAACGATAATGACCCGTTTTACCACAGTGAAAACAAATAATATTTTCTTGTAGTCCCGCATATTTTCTGTTTACTGGGTAAACAGTTCATTTAGTCACAAAACCCAGTCCCTTCTTATTTCGGTTATGATGAGTACTCAGCCATTTAAGCGCTTCTGAGGAACTGTTTCAGTGCCTGTTTGCAGTGAGGTTAGATTCGGCCTTTTTTAGCTTTTTAAGCAATTGGCTATTTTCGCAAACAAAGGACTCTATCCTTTGTTTCAGCTGAAGAGACTGACTTTCCAGCTTTGAAAGATCAGTGTTAAACACTTCTTCTCTCACACTCAAGGTTTCTTTAAACTTATCAATGTCTTCATACAAAACAAGGGTCTCTTTGTCCACTTTAAGTCTTTCATTTTTAAGGATCTCATTTGCATGTTCAAGCTTCCTGACATCTCTTTTTAAATCAGAATAGACAGCTTTTAGCATGCAATTTTCAGCATTAATAGCATCACATTCATCCATCAACATGAATAGCAATTCCTCAAGTTTTGTTTTGTTAAGACCACGTACCTTCCCCTTGAGTTGGGATAGACTATCCACTGGCTCATCATCCGAATCTGATTCACTCCTAGCCATGTGTGCTATGATAGCTTCTTCTTCTTCAGAGGCCCCATCGTCTTCTGTAGTGTCAACCCAAGCCGCCAGCATTGCCTTTGAGAATCGCCTTGCAGAACTATTCCCAAACTGTTTTCTGCCTTATTTCTGGAACTGTTCTGTCTTCTGTTCTTCCTTCAGCAGAGGGCAGTTCTTCACAACGTGATCATGTTTGCCACACTTGAAACACCCAGTGAACTGCTCTCGTTTATTGCTTCTGGGCTTGCTGAAGTTCTTCTTTTTGGAGTTCTCTTTGGCCTTCTTGAAGAACTTCTTGAATTTTCGGGTGATCATGGCCATTTCTTCTTCATCAAGGTTCGAACCATCCTCTTCCAAGGCCTTTAGAGCAAGGCCTCAGTCTCTCTTGGTCTCCTCTTTCAGCTGAGAGCTTCTTCTAAGCTCATAAGTTTGGAGATTGCCAATGAGCTTGTCCAAGGAGATTTTGTTCATATCCTTGGCCTCTTGAATGGCCGTCACTTTCGCCTCCCATGACTGTGGCAAAAATCGTAGGATTTTTCTTACCAATTCCTCTGTGGTGAAGGACTTTCCTAATTATTTTAGCTCATTAGTAATATGGGTGAAGCAGGTATACATCTCCATTACCGTTTCTTTATCGTCCATTTCAAATAGCTCATACGTTCTCATAAGAAGCTCAATTCTTGATTGCTTCACTTGATTTGTGCCTTCATGAGCTACTTGGACGGCATTCCAAATTTCTTTGGCTGACTTGCTCTCAGAAATGCGAGTGTACTCATCAGGACAAAGGCCAAAATACAAGAGTTTTTTGGCCTTTGCATTCTTTTCCATCATCTTAAAATCTTCGGCATTGAATTCTTAAGGCTCCTTGGGATCTATATTCCCGTCTTCGATTGCCTTTTTGGGAATGAGTGGACCATTCTTGATGATCATCCATAACTCATAATCATGCGCCTGAATATAGTTTTCCATGCGATTCTTCCACCAACTATAATGTTGACCATTAAAGTATGGTGGTCGAGTCACAGATTTACCTTCAAGCATTCCTTGTGGTGTACTTATCTTCTAGGATCTCTCAAGGTGTTAACCTTCAAATGAGAACCTGCTCTGATACCACCAGATAGTTTTGAGAGTACGTGAACACAAGAGGGGGGTTGAATTGTGTTGGCCGATTTTTCAGAGTTTCTGGAAACATCCTCAAGAACAGTTCGGACAGAGTATTTGCAGTGAACCAGAAACGGAATAGCAGCTGAAAGTAAAAAATGCACACGGTGTTTTTACGTGGAAAACACCTCTAGCCCAACTAAGGTGAAAAACCACGACCTACCCCAGTAGGATTTTCACAAACTTCCACTATACGGGCCAACACCGTTACAAATGTAACACTCATGTAACCGTCTACCCCAAGACAAGTTACACCATGTCCAAAGTCTCCCTAGACTTGGACACACTCAATTCTCACTGATAAAGGAGAAAATAAGATGAACACCTCACTTTAAGTGCTTCTAAATAAGTGGGTGTAAGGTACAATTGAGCGCCTAGTATGCCAATGAAGAAGCCTCGACTTTTGCATACACTTTGAAGGTTTTTCTTTTGAAAATATGACTCACAAAGCAAGTTTAATCCCTTGAAAAACTGTAAGCAATGCTGAGGTAGAAGAGTTTCTTAAATAAGAGAGTGTAAGTGGGATAAAACAAAATTTTTATGTGCTTGTGCCGCAAGACTTGGTGACTCACCCACTAACAGCTTGAGCCGCAAGGATAAATGAGTACCACAAATTTCCAGCAGCCAAGCCCACAATTTTCTCCACCTATTAGCCACATTCTAAAAATAGGAGTTGTTTTACTTGGTGAAAAATTCACCCTAAAAAGTAGGCTAAAAACTCTCCACAATATTTTCAAAGCCAAAAATAATTCTTTTGGACTCAACGACTACGGAAAATATATCTCAAATATTTCAAAAACTTCAGCCCAAAAATCAAGGAAACCCGTGAAATTTAGTTTTAGCTTAAAAACACTCTGAACCCTGTTCTTAGAACTGGTCTGAGACAGTGTTCTGAGATATCTCAAAAAACCATTCAAAGTAAATGTTAAATCAAGACCTTCTAATTGGCATATTAGCAAGAATCTAATAAAATAAAATAAAAACCAAACCAATGACTCTTGTTAATCAGGTAGACAGCTTGTATACGATTTGACTTGTCGCTCCAAATGCTTTTATGCTTCTCAGAATTGTTCCTTGAGCTGTTCTGAAGTACTCCATGTTCTTTGATGCTCCTTGGGTCCTTGTCAGTCAGCTGCTCTGAAGAGCTGTTTCTAAAACTGTTCTAAAACGATGTTCTGAAACACATGTACTTTCCAGCAACTGTTTTAAGACACTGTTCTCAAACACTTATTAATCAAGCAGGATATTTCAAAAATGTTTTCCGGATCCTATCAACAACACATAACTTAAGCACAACCATATTGAGCATTGCATTTGTATTTGTTATCACCAAAACCTTATACAAGTATGAGGCCAATAATCTCCCAACAGGGTCAACAGTATTTCACCGTAGTCTTCTTCTATTATCATCCTCTTTGCATTTGCCATGAATTCAGTCACAATCTCTGATTTACCCTACATGCATATGTGATAATGACAACAATATTCAACAAAGTACATGTATATGTTTTAAGGTTGTATAATCCTAGTAGTATTAATGAACTCACTGAATCTATAGTTGGTGGAGAACATCATTAGGAAAGAAGCCAACTAGAGGAAAATTGAAAGTGGTTCAGTCAAACTTGATGTGGCAAAGTTCGAGACGATTTGGCGCTGTTTGAGTGGCATCCACACAATGCAAAACCTTTCATCCTCTAGCCTTTAGCTCATTTATATTGCTTATGCTCCTCTTATAATTCTTCATCATAAAATCTAAAAGAACAAACCCAAATTTTAAAAAGAGGGATTCAGCAAAATGTAACTACTAAATGTGACGATAATTGGATCAACAATATACTGAGAACATGGGTCAACTCAGTCATTAGTTTATATGCATGGGTAAACTTTTGACACAGTGCTAAAATTTAAAATAACTAAATCATAATGAATAATTGAACTCTTGTAAGTTAAGTGGAGTTTAATTTTATTAAACTCTATATAAAGTGGTTCTTTAGCAAACCTAGCAATGTGTGCAAGTTCAATGAACTTCCAACCAAAACAAGTAGATAGAAAATGCAGTAAGTCACTAACTTATATACATTAACATTATAATAATAACTAATTATGATCTTGTACACATCATATAAGGCATCTTATTTTATCCATGTGAAGCAATCCATTCAATATTGATCAATAATGAGACAATAGGAGAAAGAAGAGATCAATAGAAGACGAGAACGAAGAAGACGAGAGCTATACCAAGAGAGTCAAGAAAAGTGGACACCGTGTTGTGAGGCGGGCCAAAAGTAAGAGCCAAGGAAGTAGAGAAAGAGAAGCCACCATCACCCACCACCAAGATCCACATATGCTTATTATAAACCCTAATTCTCCCATCTCTTGTTATTGCTACTATGGCTGCTATTATTATTGGTGGCGGCAACGATGGTGATACTAGTCTAAAGTACGATGTACTTCTTGATCTTCATCTTGTTGATCATGATGATCACTATTTGAAATTCTTTTGTCATCGTCCCAGATGATAGCATAGAGATGTTGACCCATTTTTATTTCCTTATAATTACTTTTTGTAGAAATTTCACCTATCACTATAGGTGTGAGTGTAATCCGATAAGCAGTAGAATGATTAAAGGAAATAACCTTTTGGGGGGTGAAAAGTTGGACAAACTACAAGTAAGCTTAAGGGTTAAGGCATGGATGGAATGCAACATTATTCCACATAACACAAATCATAGAACGAGTTGCATTTACTAGTGGGAGCAGTGAGGTAAAGGGGAACTGATGCGTGGATAGAGACACTAATCACTCGAGGGTCCTTATGGGGGGGACTCTGTGTGAATGGTGTCCCCTCCATTCCAACACTTAAAACATGAACCCTTCGATGTTTTTCCCATCTTTACATCCATAGATTCTCCTAGGACCAATAGGAACTACTGCACCAATTACTTTGGGAGGTTTTTTTTGTTATGTTTTATTTTTGGAGGGGGGGGAAGGAAGGGGTGGGTGGGTAGTTGACTGAGTTAGAATGACCTCCTCTGTATATGTTCACGCCCGAGCTGAAATTTATAAGTGTCGCGAGCATCTACCCGATATTTTTTAAAGAATCCTAAATAAATATCGTTAAGTAAAATGATAAATGTCTTATTATAGTACATTTCTTAATTGTCTTATTTTGACCTAAAATTCATATGACAATGTTTTTAAATTGAAACAAGTGATATGATTGAATAGTGGAAGCAAATTACAACTTATAAATTGTGTGAAATTATCTTTTGATCTATAATTTGCAACCTTTCTAAAATACACATATCATAATCATCACGGATGGGGTTGATCCGATTATGGTGTGACAGAATACTTTGTTGGTATAGCCGATGAATATTTAAGTTTAACAATTTATAATTAAGAGTAATCGAAGAAAATATGTTGATTTTAAACTAGACAACATGTTAATTTATGACAAGACTAGACATTTAAATGTGTCCTGCATGAAGACATATAGCATCACTCTGTCTTTAAATGTTTTGGTCATATCTAGATAATAATAACAATATAAGTTTTTAAGATAATATCATTTATTGTTATATTTGCTATTGTTTTTAAAAGAGGGAGAATATTTTTAG
Source organism: Carnegiea gigantea (assembly GCA_029747015.1). Taxonomy (NCBI): domain Eukaryota; kingdom Viridiplantae; phylum Streptophyta; class Magnoliopsida; order Caryophyllales; family Cactaceae; genus Carnegiea; species Carnegiea gigantea. Next base: position 200,936 of record JAKOGI010001519.1, read on the forward strand.
TACTAATAATAGTAAAAAGGAATTTTATTTGGGACTTTTATGAAAGGAAAGAGGGACAAAATTATGAGACAGGGGGAGTAATCCGTAATACTTTCCTGCACTGTTTTTACCTTTATTCATTAACTTTGCATGGTAAGTGAAAAAGAATTTTGACCGTAATTTTATAACAGATATCCTAGACTTAAAATTTATAATATGATCATTTGAGCACAAAAGTTTCACTTTATGATATTTATAAGGTTAAACTCTATCACATTTGTTAGTAAGAAGTCAGTAAAGGTTGGATGAATTTGGCTTTAAAAAGTTAATCCAGGAAGGAAAAAGTAGGATAGGGGGAGTACAAAATGTCATAAAACTAAGCATGGCATTTATGGATGAAAATTTTGGATTCGTCATTATCTTAGGGTTATTTTTTTAACTTATTATAAGTAATATATTGTTGATAAGTGTTAATCACTATTGATAATACTGATTAGTGTTGATCAATATTAAATGTCAATAATAACTAATGCTTAAGATCATAGGCCCTTATTTTTTAACTTGTTTTAGGACATGATAGCTATTCTATCTTCATACACTAGAAACATAAGCGGATAAGCCCTATAAATCTCTTTCCCATATTTGCTAGTTATTTTTTTTTTTTTCGATTATTAGTTGGGCAAAGCCCTTACAAAAAAAGAAACAAAAAACAGCCAATACACGGCTAACAAGAAGACTGCTGCTGCATCTTAGAGAATACATAATTAGACTGAAAAGCTCATATAGCAACTAGCCATAAACACATACAACATTTGAGGGCTCCACCTACTGATCATAAAAATCTCAAACTTGCTCATTGTTTTCTATTTTCTTTCTCAAACTTCTTGTGATCCTTCTGATTACTGGGGTCTCATCTCCGACGACTGAAATATCTAGTCTTTTGCCAAATTCTAAAGCTTCTTTCGTTATTTATGTTGGGGTAGGCGAATTATGAATTAGCCTGGAGTTTCTATTGCCACTCTTCTTTCCTTTGTTAGAATATTTAGCCATCTCCCTCTTCTCATGAAGTTAAATGTCAAATGGCCACAAGGAAGTACTATTAACCTCCTCATCGTCTTCCATACAGGATCCACAACTTGGTTTTTGAGAAGGGAGCTTTCCAACAAAAATGGGACGATTATGAGCATTATCCAAGGGTTGGGTAATTGTCTTGCTATTATCCGAAAGTCTCTCATGAACATCATTCCCCACAACCTCAAGATTACCGTTGGGAGCTTCTAACTTGTTGCTATTCAGGTTTCTCAAAAGAGCTTGCTTATAAGGAGATGCCAACTGTTGATTGTCCTCCAAGGCTGTAGGAGCCTCGTTAGGTATTGATATGAGGTTTCTTTTCGGAATCCATTTCCAAACCATCTTTTTTTGAGGCTCGTCCTCCCTTTGCTTTCTTGGCCTTGATGCTAGCCTCTTTTCGATTTTTGCCTAAGTAACTTCCAACTTATGCCCATTCACAGTTTCACCATTCAGTGCTTCAATTGCACTTTTACCATGATAGAATTCACCAAAGCTAATAAATACATACTTTCTACCACTTTTTCTTCCAACTTTACTAGGAATATAGACATCTACAATCTCACCATAACTGTTAAACAACCTTTTGAGCCCCAAATTGTCCAAATCAATAGGTAGATTATCAATGGAAAGTGAGAAGATTCGCGTTCGATTTCCTCTACTCTTGCCACTATTGTAATGCTTCACTTGTGTAATAACTCGACCCTAACCTATATTTATTTATTTAAATCATATTTATTTATTCAATTAATTATGTTTATTCATTTAATTTATCATGTTTATGGATTTAATCACCATGGTTATTTGTTTAACAAAATCATGTTTATTAATTCAATTACCCTCAATTTATATATTTACCAAATTAACTTATGTTATTTAAATTTTTCACTTTCATTTATCGTATTTAATCATCCTGGTTGGAGGATATTTCATTTGGGTCGCATTTTACAATTCAAGTTTTATTGATTTTTAATTCAAGTTTTGTTGATTAATTAAATATCGGGTGAATCGATAGTAGAATTCGATAATTATGGTTTGAGAAATTATTATTATTATTATCATTGTTATTATTATTATTGTTATTATTATTATTTTTATTATTATTTTTATAACATTACAAAAAAATTAATTTTGAGTTATGCAAAAACGTTATCGTTACAAAGCGTTTTATTCCCGAACCCAACTTATTTCGACCCAACTTGTAGCCCAACAAGTTTGCATTCTTTAATCTAACTAATTACTATAATTAAGCTTAACCATGGTTAGTCAAATAGTCATTTTCTAGTTAAAAACTCAGTCAAAGAGTTAGATTAGTCAACTAAACACAATTCAATCCAAAACTTCATCTTCTCTCTCCACTTTCTCTTTCCTCCCCATGGCAGTAGCAGCCATCACTGTTCTGATTAATTTTCAGCTGCTTTTTCGGCCAGCTCCAGTGATCTTCAACTCCTCCCGACATCCTAGTACCTCAAGTTACCATCCTCCATCACCAAAACCACTAAACAACACCTCCATCTCTACTTATTTTCAATCAAAGTGAGTAACCTTGAAACTTGATCTTGTTGGTTTTGATTTTTGTTTTAGTTTTGATTCTTGTTTTGATGCTTGTGATCATTGATCATGATGTTTTGATAAGAAATAAGAGTTATTTTGATGTTGATTATGGTGAAGTTGAGCTTGAATCATGCTACAGTTTAGGGATGATCATGTTCATGCAAGCTTAACTTAAAACCATATTTATGGATTGATTTGTATTTGATTTTGCAATATTTAGTTTTATTGATGTTTATGATTATGTTTTTGGTGATTTGGAATGATTTCAACCGAGGATTTATGTGAAAAAGGAAGAGAAAACTAAAACAGTGAATGCTAGAAATTTCAGAAAAACAGGGTAGACTTGGGGATTAAATTGGTAATGATCGGCTCATGGGAAAATTATATTTTTGGTGGGTAGATATTTGAGTGTGTTAGATTTCAAATGGCTTTTGAATTGCCTTAATCTGAGATCTGTGAAAAAAGTTATGGTCATTTTACCAAAACTGCACAGAATAAGACCAAAACTGACACACTTGTATTTTAGCCAAATTTGGAAACCCTATTGTGGGAATTATATTTTATATTATAAATAAAAGTTTTTTGTGACTTCTTAATCTTTTCATATTGGGGTTTTAGGTCTCTATTTGAGGTCCAGGTGAAAGTTATGAATTTTTGAAGTGAACTGACCTGCTTTGGTGCAAATTGGGTTGTTATTGCAATTTTTGTGCAGCGTATACTTGGAGAAAAATTTAGAAAATTTTACTATAGATTGTCCATATTATTTTTGAATTTCCTATAATGCTTCATGAGTTTTGGTTAAGTATTTTGAGTTTGGTGATTTTTGAAAGCATTTTGAGTAATTGTGTAAAGAGCAATAATAAGAATTGAGTGAGATTGATAATACATTCATTTTGTATATTAGGGCCAAGTAAGGTCATTTAAGGGGGAAATGAATATTCATGGACTTTTATGGAACTTTTAGCTTGATCAATGAGAAAGAAGAAGATAAGTATACAATTTGGGAGGTTGTTTATGAGCTTTGAATTATTTATGGATTTTACAAAGAAAATACCAAACTTAGTGAGCTTAATAGCTTCTTTTGAGTTCCTATATTCATTTAGGGTGGAATTCTATATCTAATAGATTTATGAATGAAATATGAGAAGTGGGGAGAGTAGTGCCTCAGAAACCATATTTATCAGACCAAGTTCTTACAGTTTATGCTATTTTGAACCCAGGTATATCTCTCTTGGCCTCAAACCTTTGTTACTTACTCAATTCAGAATGTATTAAATGTATTTATCAAGCCAATCTAGTGTACTCGCTGTTATCGGGAACTAAGTTATACATCAGCAAGCCTTAAATCCGTATCAACAAGCTAATTCAGAAAAGACCATAACCACTCTCTCAGTTATCACCATCAAGGCCTTTTCCTTTATAATCTCAATTATCTTATTGTGTACTATTTTACTTTCATTTACTTTATATCAAATTTAATTACTTTCATCAATTCAGTTTTGAGGTTATATTGAAATACCCAAGTTATGTATACCATTTAATTACTCAATTTCTGTTATACATACTTTTACTTACTCAATTATGTGAGTAAAGATTATTTACTGATTACACATACTTACAATGATATTTATGAAATAGAGTTGAGGCCCAGTTATCGTTCCCCGTTATGCATAAGTATTATCAAGTCAGAACATATTTTTCAAGTCAGATGACATTTATAAAACAACTAACTTTTATCAAGTCAGATGACATTTTTAAAGGCTCAAGGTACGTCCATTGCCCGTATCTTTAGAAATCACAACATGTTTGTCAAGTTACAACTCTTAATGAGTTTATCAATGAATCAGTTGATATGTGACCCAATCAGTTATTATTTATAGGGCGTCAGCCTATCATTTACCCACACGGCTTCAAGCTAACTCTTGATCGGATTGGTAGGTGTACACCTATGTATAGATTATATCATTGCAAGGGGTTCACATCCAGATAATAATGAGCAATTCAGTTTCATGTTACTTTCATTTTCATTGTTATTGCGAACTAAATGAGTTGCAAAAGCGAGTACCCATCAACAGTGTTTATACGCTTATTTTAGAAGACAGGAATGCATGTACTAAGTTTTCGATCACATTTTCGAATTGTTTTCATATTTTTTATTTTAGGTGATGAAGTATCACATGTTTCCCCTTTTAGAAGTCCCTTTGGAAGTCATCAGATGCTCACAGTAGATTCAGCATAGCATGAATATTGGAATCTATCTCAGGGTCAAGTTGGATCTATATTCAATACACTTATGTAGTATGGAATGCAAGTTGGTACATGGTATGATCAAGTCAATGGTATTGAAGTTGAACTATTATGGACTTTGGTCTTAAGGTGCTTCAATTTAATAGATTTCGTGATTGTAAACATAAGTTACAAGATTAAATGGTTTCAGTGAGCCTTGTCCTTTTCAGGACGACGGTAGCGCCTTCTATTATTAAGTCTTCCGCTGCAGTTTTCTGTAAATCATATCATTAGTATTTTGGGAGCGTTACAGATTTGGTATCAGAGCAAAGGTTTTAAGGGCCACTGTGAGCTATCAAGTGTTTATAAGTTAGCTATCAAGGTGTGTATGAGTTATGTTGGACCAGTTAAATCAGTTATTGACTATAAGTTCATATATATGGGTATATATATAGAGGAATCATTTCTATTTGGGTGACTCAATCATTTGGTAATATCCATAGATTCAAGCATTAGCAAAGTGGGGTGTGGAACCATTTGGGTCACCTATTAGTGAGGCATACCCTCGTTTATCTGGGAGTTGTATTGTATGTTTTATTTCTCTTATTTGTTTAAATTTTTGTAATTGTGCACTCCGAGTGTGTGACCCATTGAGTTGTGAACTCCAGCGTATCGCCGTTGAGTTATTTAAGTGCTTCTCTCCATTTCAGGTATCTATTGTAAGGCTTTAAGCCTGGGTTTTAGTCAGTTTTTAGGTAGAACTCTGTCCGTTTTGTCCCAGGATTTGAGAGTCTTATTGAGGTGTGTTAATATATGGTTGAAACCCGATGTGAGGATGCCATTTGCAATTTCTTAAGGGATTAATACAGTGTCAAGTTAGATGTAAACACCTCAATAAGGAAATGCCTTGTAGGGCAATATCTTTGAGGTGAACGAGTGTGAGATGAACATTACAATGAGTGCTTATGTATGGTGATAACAATTAGGAGCTTAAGGTGTGTTACTTGGCATTATATATGTGGTACAAGCAAGATTAAACTACCATGTATAGGAATTATCTGGTCTTGATACTAAGACCTACATCAGCAATGCTCTCATTACTTCCTTTCATTGACTTATTTCTGCCCTAGTTACCTTGAATTGTTCAGAGGCATTATTTCTTTGTCACTAACACTCCCTTGATTTGTAATGGAGTATTTATGAGAAAAACAATCTCATATGTGGTCTGTGGGGTGTCCTTTAAACACATCTAAGCAACCTTTCTTATAGGCAATTCAAACCCTGACAATTATAATCGTTTAATTCGCTATTTCTATAATGGAGCCTACAATAACCCCCGATATACATTACTGTGTGATTTGCAGTTCTTCCTAAGCATATTTCACCAATTTTACTTACAGTTCAGCCACCACTATGTTCATATTTTTACTATCACTTACTTTAACTCCTTACTTCTATTTGGGCACTATTTATTTATTGCTTGCAAAGCCTTTGGTTGCTTCAGACCCTGTCATTGAATGCCTTTTCAATAATTAAATGTATCCATATTATTCGTGTTTTTGTAGCACTGGAACATCATGTTGGCATAGTACTCTACGGCCGTGACTGTATGTCATTACTCCAGTTATTTTGGTAATCCTTTCTTCACTAGTACAGCCTATCTTATTAATGATGAGCAACGATTTGTACTATTTTCATCTGCCAGCAGTTTTGAAGTTTATATGCCTACCCAAGACTTCCATTTACTACAAAATGTGTTATTGATGGATGTCATTATGTTCAGTCATAAGGCTGACTCCTTCATCTTGACGTATTGTCCTTTCAAATACCAGATGAATAAAATTTTTCTTCTGATAGTGTTGACCCTTATCTTCATCATTTTACTCACATACGGATACCATATGTCTTTTCAAAAGCCGCTTTGGTAACCTGTTATATTTCTTCACCTTCATTACTTAATGCTCCCTCTCAACTTCATAACATCGATCATTTACTTTACTATCATGACCATCATGAATAAACTACATGTCTTGTGTATGCAGGTCATTTCTATGTCTTGCCTTTTTCATTACGATTCTTCGTCCTTTCATTCATTCAGCTTACATGTCAGTCCTTTGTAACCAATAAAGAAATATCTTTGTAAGAGTTCATGTTGTAGTTACCTCTCTTTACGTTTTAGATTACCCCCTTGTCATTTTAAGTTACTGAGACTAGTAGGCAGTTGAATGTTTATCTTTTATACACATGCCTCTAATAGTATTGTTAGAACCATATTCATTAGACATTTAATCCAGTTTGATTGGCAGATCTGGTATCATTATGGGGTAAACTGACTGTGATGATTGGTAAAAATCTTAAGGTTAGCTTGAGAGATGAGGATTGGCTAAACGTGCATTTCTATAGGCCAAGGGAAGAAAAGCCCTATTTATCCCCCCAATTACATTATGCAAGCAAGTGAATTATCATATCAGTAATGCATTGAATATTAGTGATATGCCAACCACACTCGGTATATACATATCCATAATTACAGTTTGTGAATTTAGAAATGTTTCATCTGAGGACTTTCAGGACTGTTTTTCCCTAAGAAACATTAATTTTCAGATCAACCTAGTTCTAGGTACTCAATCCATTTTCAAAGCCCCTATCATATGACCCCCAATAGAGTTCAAGGAACTAAAGATTTAGTAAGATGAGTTGGTATAGAAGGGAGTTATTTTACCAAATGTCTCACCGTGGGAAATCCTAGTTTTGTATGTGTGACAAAGAAGAAAGATAGAATCTTATGGTTGTGTACTGTGTGCAGAGAGTTGCATAAGATCACTATCAAAATAAATGCCCTATACCTTGAACAAATGATTTATGGGATTAACTGCCAGCAACAGAAGTCTTTTCTAGGAATAATTTGGGGTTCGAATATCACACCTAAACCATGCAACCACAGTTTATCTTTTGCAAGAATGCCTTTTATAATAATTCTTAAAATTGTTTGCTTGTCTCATCTTCAAAATTTGATACCATCCAATATTATTTAATCTCCTTTGCATTTCAACCCGATATTTCCTATGAGCATGATCTTTCATGTCTTTGCAAACTCATTGTTAAATGTGCAATACATTTTTATTCGACCTTATATGGTGGTCAACATTGCAGTGCTCTCGACCTTCACCATCTTTATTTCATGATCATGAGTTGTCGTTCATCCTATTGAGAGTTGATTCACACATCTACCTTACATCTCATTTATTCATAATGATAAGCTCTTATAATTTATTCTGAATTCATAATGTAATTCAACTCTCATTGGTGTGGGTGATTGCGATTATCATAATCCCCTTACTCTTTTTATTTTGAACTTTAACTCCCACACATATATCTTATATTCTGATAAATAAACTTTTGCGTTCTTTATTTAATCTTATTGCTGTACTCGAATCGACTTCATATGAGTAAAGGCATATTCCTATTGTAGCTTACTCAATCTATTTATCTATCCATTGGCACTTTGCTCGTGCAATCCATTTATCTATCCATTATACTTTGCTTGTCCAATCTATTTGTCTATCTGTTATACTTTGCTTATCCAATTTATCTATCTATTTATTGCACATTACTTGCCCCCTCTATCTATTGCACTTATCTTGTTGCTTGTGGCTATAAAGTTACCTAGTTGAAGCTCAATTGCTTATCATTTTGTTTCCAATTCATCAGTTAAATCCGAGTATAACCATGCCATCTTTCTCCTTGGTTGATTATTTATTGGACCCTTTATGGTCCATATTTATCAACTACATTTCTTGTGGTATTATATTTCAGAAATTATGACACACTTATGGTTATCTTTATTTTAACCACCCCATGATAATCTCTCCTTTATTTGCCTTTTCTAGTCTCATTGTTCATTTCTTTCACATGCAATGATTCGTTTGGCTAAGAATTTTATCACACTCATCCCTAACCATGGTCATTTCATTGCCCATTATCGATCGAGAGCAGATCCTTAAGTAGTCTGATGAGGGGAGATAATGTGACGTATTAGGAATATCAGATGAGGATATTTTGATAATGGCATAATCTTAAGCATTGTATAATTATATTGAAGTGAGCCAGACAAAACATTGAGTATAAGGTCAGAGCTAACCCAAGCAAGCTTTAAGAGGGAAAATTCACGTACATGTTAAGGTGATACAAGATCGACAAAAGAGTTGTGCTCGCAAAACAAAGAAATAACCAAAGTCTCCGATGGGTTATAAAGTATTTCAAAAGGGCTTTTCTAGTCAAGGTAGTAAGAGACCGACTACCAAAGACAAGTAGGAACTAGTTACATGGGGCCTTATGATTCATGGATAGGTTAAATCCTGTACCTTGTTGACTGCACCTACATGTTGAACCCGAACACGTATATGACGTGTTTTATAGCTCGTAATAGTATCAGAGTACTTATCAGGGTATACAACAGTTCCCATTAGTGGACAAGGTGATGAATCGGTAGTAAGCACCTCCTCTCTAGTAACAAGGTTCTTTTCTTTCAAAAAGAATATCAATTTTGACTCAAAGTAATTGAGTTCATTGAGGCTATTGTGTGAGAAGTATCTGGATCTACTACTGAAACATGGGATTAAGCAATTGAGAAGTATCCGGATCTACTACTGAAACATGGGATTAAGCAATTATACAATACATAGACACCCTTAGTCGGAGTACATTGGGCAAATTATACCTCTTCAGAGGGAAGCAATGGGAACCAATGGCCCATGTGTTTTTAAAGCAGCATTGCATATATTTGACAAGCGTCATAAGTTTCAAGGACGAAACTCTTTAAGAGGGGAGGCTGTAATAACCCAACCCTAACCCATATCTATTTATTTACTGAATTAATCATGTTTATTCATTTAATTTATCATGTTTATGGATTTAATCACTCATGATTATTTGTTTAACCAAATCATATTCATTAATTCAATTACCCTCAATTTATATATTTACTGAATTACCTTATGTCATTTAAATTTTTCGCTTTCATTTATCGTATTTAATCATCCCGGTTGGGAGATATTTCATTTGGGTCCCATTTTGCAATTCAAGATTCATTGATTTTTAATTCAAGTTTTGTTGATTAATTAAATATCAAGTGAATCGATAGTAGGCCTCGATAATTATGGTTTGAGAAATTATTATTATTATTATCATTATTATTATTATTATTATTATTGTTGTTGTTATTATTATTGTTATTATTATTTTTATAACATTACAAAAATTTAATTTTGAGGTACGCAAAAACATCATCGTTACGAAGCGTTTTATTCCCGAACCCAACTTATTTCGACCCAACTTGAAGGCCAACAAGTTTGCATTTTTTAACCTAACTAATTACCATGATGAAACTTAACCATGGTTAGTTAAATAGTCATTTCTAGTTAAAAACTCAGCCAAAGAGTTAGATTAGTCAACTAAATACAATTCAATCCAAAACTTTATCTTTTCTCTCCTCTTTCTCTTTACTCCGCATGGCAGCAGTAGCCATCACTGTTCTGGCTAATTTTCGGCCACTTTTCCGGCCATCTCCGGCGATCTTCGACTCCTCCCAACATCCTAGTACCTCAAGCTACCATCCTCCATCATCAAAACCACTAAACAACACCTCCATCTCTACTTATTTTCAATCAAAGTGAGTAACCTTGAAACTTGATCTTGTTGGTTTTGATTTTTATTTTAGTTTTGATTCTTATTTTGATGCCCGTGATCATTAGTCATTATGTTTTGATAAGAAATAAGAGTTATTTTAGTGTTGATCATGGTGAAGTTGAGCTTAAATCATGCTAGGGTTTAGGGATGATTATGTTCATGCAAGCTTAAGTTAAAACCATGTGTTATGGATTTATTTGTGTTTGATTTTGTAATATTTAGTTTTATTGATGTTTATGATGATGTTTTTGGTGATTTGGAATGATTTCAAGTGATGATTTATGTGAAAAAGGAAGAGAAAACTAAAACAGTGAATGCTGAAAATTTCAGAAAAATAGGGTAGAATTCGGGATTAAACTGGTAATGATCGACCCATGGGAAAATTATGATTTTTGGTGGATAGATATTTCAGTGTGTTAGCTTTCAAATGGCTTTTGAATTGCCTTAATCCAAGGTCTGCAAAAAAAGTTATGGTCATTTTACCAAAACTGCACATAATGGGAATAAAACTGACACACTTGTGTTTTAGCCCCATTTTGGGAACCCTATTGTGGGAATCATATTTTGTGCTGTAAATAAAAATTTTTCGAGACTTCTCAAGCTTTTCATATTAGGATTTTAGGTCTCCATTTGAAATTTAGGGTGACAGTTATGAAATTTTGAAGTGAACTGACCTGCTTTGATGCAAATTGGATTGTTGTTACAATTTTTGTGCAGCGTATACTTGGAGGAAAATTTAAGAAATTTTACTGTAAATTGTCCATATTATTTTTGAATTTCCTATAATATTTCATAAATTTTTTTTGAGTATTTTGAGTTTGGTGATTTTTGGAAGTATTTTGAGTAATTGTGCAAAGAGCAATAATAAAGATTGAGTGAGATTGATAATGCATTCATTTTGTGTATTTGGGCCAAGTAAGGTCATTTAAGGGAGAAATGAATATTCATAGACTTTCATGGAACTTTTAGCTTGATCAATGAGAAAGAAGAAAACAAGTATACAATTTAAGAGGTCGTTTATGAGCTTTGAATTATTTATGGATTTTACGAAGAAAATACCAAGCTTAGTGAGCTTAATAGCTTCTTTTGAGTTCAATTATTCATTTGGGGTAGAATTCGATATCTAATGAATTTATGAATGAAATATGAGAAGTGGGAAGAATAGTGCCTCAGAAACCATATTTATCAGACCAAGTTCTTACAGTTTATGCTATTTTGAATCCTGATATATCTCTCTTAGTCTCAAACCTTTATTGCTTACTCAATTCAGAATGTATCAAATATATTTATTAAGTCAATCTAGTGTACTCGCTGTTATCTAGAATCAAGTTATACATCAGCAAGCCTTAAACCCGTATCAATAACCTAATTTAGAAAAGGCCATAACTACTTTCTCAGCTGTCACCATCAAGGCCTTTTCCTTTATAATCTCAATTATCTTATTGTAGACTATTTTACTTTCATTTACTTTATATCAAATTTAATTACTTTCATCAATTCTGTTTTGAAGTTATATTGAAATACCCAAGTTATGTATACCATTTAATTACCCAATTTCTGTTACAAATACTTTTACTTACTCAATTATGTGAGCAAAGATCATTTATTGATTACACATACTTACAATAACATTTATGAAATAGAGTTGAAGCCCAGTTATCGTTCCCTGTTATGCATAAGTGTTATCAAGTCAGAACATATTTTTCAAGTCAGATGACATTTATGAAACAACTGATTTTTATCAAGTCAGATAACATTTTTAAAGGCTCAAGGTACGTCTATTACCTATATCTTTAGAAAACATAACATGTTTGTCAAATTACAACTCTTAATGAGTTTATCAATGAATCAGTTGATACAGTGATTTACCATTTTACTTGTAACCCCGTCAGTTATCATCTATAGGGCGTGTTAGAATGTATAAGGTTTTGATGATAACAAATCCAAGTGTTATAGTTGTTGTTGTTGTTCCAAACAGGCTTTACCAACAGGGTCTTACTGCTGTTTTTCAATATATTAAAACTGCTTGACTAATGGTTTATCAAGAACAGGTACTCAAGTCAGCGATGTAAGAACAACCGTGAAGAACAGGTCCTGCAAAGTGTTTGAAGCACAGGATTGTTTTCATTTGGCAAATATTTCGGATCACCCTTCAGAACAATCCTGGAAACAGGGTGATCAGGGTGTTTCCAGAATAAGCTGCAAAAAAAAAAAAAAAAACTATTTTGCACGATTTTTATCTTTTGGATTTTGAGCAGCTTCTTCAAGGATTTGCAAGAAAGATTTTTTATGGAGTATCTTACCCCTTATCCTAAAAACGGTTATTAAAATCTAAGGAGATTTGCAAAAATTTTTTTAATAAAAAGAATATCCAATTTTTGTCAAGTGGATAAGGTTGTTGAGAAAAATATGGGCTAGTTGCTGAAGAGCACCGCCTTATGCACACGGTTTAGGAAGTGTTTCCAGCTCATGTTTCCTTATCCCTTGTAGCTAAAGAATTCTATATTCTTTAGGGATTTTAGCTTCCAAAAATTTAAGGAATTGTTTTTCCAAGCACTATATAAAGTCGCTTCTTACAACCTTAGAAGCATCGGTTTTCAAAAAGAAAAAATTCAGTGTTCATGAGTTTAAAAGTTTGAAAAGAAAACCGTGTCTAGTGAGTGAGTTATTTGAGCTTTCAAAGTTGGCATACTAGGATTTCATTGTACCCTATATTAGCTTAGTTGAGAAGCATTGTAATAGGGTGTTTTTCTTTATACTCTTCTTTCACAAAAGTGAGTTGAGTGTGTGTCCAAATTAAGGGGATTTTGGACGTGGGGTAACTTGTCTTAGGGAAGACGGTTACGTGTGTTACAAGTTGTAACAAGGTGTGTTACTATTGTAACGTGATTAGCCCGTTTAGTGAAGTGTGTAAATCCTACAGGAGGTAGGTCATGGTTTTTTCACCTCAGTTGGGCTAGAGGTGTTTCCACGTAAAAAATCCTGTGTCCATTATTTCCGTATTTAATTTTATTGGATTTTCGCTTCTGCTTATCTCAGAAACAACCTGTGCGAACAGGACCTAAGACTGTTTGCCAGCAACTTGCAAAAATCGGACACCACAATTCACCCCCCTCTTGTGGTTGTGTACTCTCTAAATCAATAGGGCGTCAGCCCATCATTTATCCACATGGCTTCAAGCCAACTCTTGATCGGATTGACAGGTGTACACCTATGAATAGATTATATCATTGCAAGGGGTTCACATCTAGATAATAATGAGCAATTCAATTTCATGTTACTTTCATTTTCATTGTTATTGCGAACTAAATGAGTTGCAAAAGCGAGTACCCCCCAACAGTGTTTATATGCTTATTTTAGAAGACATGACTGCATGTACTGAGTTTCCGATCACATTTTTGAATTGTTTTCATATTTTTCATTTTAGGTGATGAAGTATCACATGTTTCCCCTTTTAGCAAGCCCCTTTGGAAGTCATCAGATGCTCACAGTGGGTTCATCATAGTATGAATATTAGAATCGACCTCAGGGTCTAGTTGGATCTATATTCAATACACTTATGTAGTATGGAATGCGAATTGGTACATGGTATGATCAAGTCAATGGTATTGAAGTTAAACTATTATGGACTTTGGTCTTGAAGTGTTTCATTTTAATAGATTTTATAATTATAAAAATAAGTTGCAAGATTAAATGGTTTCCGTGAGCCTTATCCTTATCAGGACGGCAGTGGCGCATTCTATTATTAAGTTTTCCGCTGTAATTTTCTGTAAATTATATCATTAGTATTTTGGGGGCGTTACAGCTTGAGACATACAAAGCCCATCCTCTGCAACCCCTGGTCTGTCTCGCCAGTGCCCTGAAAAGTCAGCCGGTTTGCGCCAGCATTGGCGCCGGACGATGGAAAACATCGGATTCTATTTGCTACTTATTATATTTGCGTACTGATTCTATTGACTAAGCATATTAGACTGGTCAAAGTTCTTTTTCTTTTGCTTTTTCTTTTTTAAATCAAACACAATAAAAAGTTAAGAGTAACTGAATTGTTTAGAGTTTAAATTATTTAGGATTTTTGCATAATAGAATTATCTCATCCATTATGACAAAATTCCACCAAAGAATGGGAAGTTGTGCATATAATTTGCATGAGTAAATCCCCTTAAAATTTCTTCTGAACGAAGTCTTCGAGCATTCATTTACTATTACTTCTTTTTCTTTTTGGGGGTCACACTCACACCCACAATGGAGAATACCTTAAACCTCACCAAAACTTCTTTTGTATCAGTAACGGTACCACTATGATGTACATCAAAAAGCAATGCCGACAGAGTACGAACTAATGATGAGACTCCACGTTTGCCAGTTTCCCCTCCCTCTTCCTCCAATTTACCCCTGTAGATGTTAGTCAATTTTTGCGCTTTGTTTCTTTCCCCTCCTTCACACCCTCACATCACTGCTGCTGCTGCTGGGTGCATCTCAAAACTTATGGGAAATGCTTGATCATTCATCAGTTGCTATTCTATCACACGATTTCCTCTTGTGCTAAAACAGGGAGCTTTTGATCATCAATCAGTGAGTACTTTTCTTCCCTTTTTTTTTTGGTTGGGGGGGGGGGGGGGGCAAGGGGAGGAGCCTGGAGGAACCATTTTCTCAAATTTGATGGAAAAATAGATGCCTGAAATAATTTTGTGTTGTTTATGTGCTTTTTCATGAAAGATTTCATCTAGGAGCTCTGATTTGTAGACGGAGTATGATATTACATGTCATTTGATTTGTGAAACTCAGAGGGTTATGACCACAAACACGAAAAAAAAAATGTTCTCTCTTTTTTATTTTTTGAGGGGTCTCTTAGAATTAGTCGTTTTGTTTGCATGATGGTTGCAAAAGTAAAATTGTACACATCTGGATTTCTCCATACCTTGAAAAAGCGAGATCTAGAGTAGGAAGAGTTGTTGATGATGTTGTTGTAGAGGACAATTCCCAGCTTCATTGTGCCAACATAAATTGACCGATGATCAGCTAATGCATGATGTTAACTACTGTAAAATGCTTCATTGTGCTCGTGCATCTTGAATAATGGTCAGCTAATCCATAGTCTTAACTACTTAAAATAAATAGCTATTGTGTTATTTATTTTAGCCCTTTTTTTTGAGTTGCATTTCATGATGCATATGATATGATCGATCAGTATGGGAATATATTGCTTTTCCGAAATGCTTTGACAGTATCAATGCTCGTCTGACGCTTGTGATCATGATCAGTAGTTAGTGATGTTTCATGATGGCCAATCTCCCACACAAGGTGCATGCATTATAGTCGGGTTTGTGACTTAGATGGGTTGATAGGTTACATATGGGCTTGTTTCTTTTGGTTCTTGCTTAAAGGAAAATTTTCAATTGCATATTTGCCTAATGCTGCTGCCCTGTTCGTCCTTATGATTTGCTAAGGTTTCTACTAGTATCGCCTTTTATGAATAAACTGAATTTTCATTCAAATAGAATTTTGTCAAATTAGTTGTAATAGTATTCTAGCCTTACAAAATCAAAATCCTAATGTGCATTTTCCCCCCTGGAGTATCTTCGTAAGTGTTTTACTGGATCTAGGTTTGTGCTTGCTTGTTAGATGCAAAACTGCATATGTATGGCCTTTCGTGTACTCTACTTTCGTGGAATGTACAGCTGTTTGCTTTTGTGGTGGTTCGGAATAGGACTCATCCATTGAATTTGGGAATTACTAGAATAACATATGGAATTCGGCTGTCAATCATTGTCTCTGATTTTGTACATTTTATGGCTTTTTTTTGGATTTGCAGGCTGCCATTTGAGTATTGTATTCAGAGAGCAGCGAGAAGACCAAAGAATATTGATTAGATGGGTCAAATCGCCTCGAGTTTTTTGAGGTGCCTGGGTGTTGAAGTGAAGGAAGATGGAGCAGATAATAGAAGGCTGATTTCTCATGCAAAGGGACTGAGCGATTGGATCAGCATCTGCCCAGATCATGTTACGGAATTGCAGCAAAGTGTTTCTCGACGAGTGATGTCTACGAACATTGATGCACACCACTCACTTGCAGATGCTATGGCCATCTTGAATGAGAAGCGACTTATTGGCATTCCATGCTCTGGATCCTATAGGGATCCTGATATTGATCATGATGATTTGCATTTTTTTGGCTTGGATAACTCGAGCATGTCATATTTGGATCAAGAAACTGAAGCTGTTAATTATGTTGAGGAAATCAAAGATGTCATAACAAGCAAACATGAGCCAAGAGGGGCAGCCAAACGAGTATTCAGCAGTACAGCAAAAAACATGACCACAGTTGATTTTGTGCACGGCAGTAATGTCCAAGGAGCGACAAGCAAGGAGATCATGTTGGATGAAAGAAGGTTAGAGCCTTGTGCAAGCTCAGCTTCTGGAAGATGTGGTGGGGTGGTGGAAGGGACTTCTCCCCTGCCTGTTTCACACAAGGCTTTTAGTTCCCAAGGTAATGTGACAAAACATGGTAGGCTTATTTTTCCTTATCCTACTCCATGACAATTCTCTTGCTGAAAAAGCTAATGTCATGTTCCATACAGTTGGGCAGACTGCAATGCTATGCAATGTAATGTAATCAGTAGTAGGATTTCAATCAAGTGTCTTGTATTGTTTAAATAGTATAGGATTGTATTGCAGCGTACAAATAAGTTGTATAAGCAATGAATCTTATTAGCTGACAGGTAGCATTGCGAATACCATACTAAGCATTTCTGTTTACTCTCCGGTTTCTCCAACAATAATGTTTCAGAGTACTGACTCTTCTTTCTATGCAGAGGAGATCAAGCATGTCATAATGAGCAAAGATGAACCAAGAGAGTTAGCTAAACGAGTATTTGGAAATGAAGTAGAAAACACGACCAAATTGGATTTTGTAAATGACAGTAATGGAGAGGAAACAATAGTCAGTCAGGACATTGGGTTGAACAAAACAAGGATAGGGTCCTGTAACACAAGCTCAACTCCCAGAAGAAGTTGTTGGGTGGTGAAAGGGATTTCTCCTCCAGTGCTAGATTCCCAGGAGGCTTTTAGCTCAGCCGCAAACATGGTGACCACCTCCTGCAGTTCCCATGCTCCTGTTGCAAAACATGGTAGGCTTACTTTGCTTTGTGCCTCTTGATGACAATTCTTTTGCTGAAGAAGGGTAGGTGCAATGCAATACAATGTAATCAATGGTAGGATTTTGATATAGTTTCTTGTAAAGATTACATTGTGCATAAACTGCAAAAGCAGCGGATCTGTCTAGCTGAAAGGTCGCTTTACGAATATAATATTAAGTATATCTATTGATTGTCCGGCTTCTTCACCAATCCTGTTTCTGACCACTGATTCTTTTATTTATGAAGAGGAGATCAAGGATGTCATAATGAAGAAACGTGAGCCAAAAGGGCCAGCCAAACTGGTTGTTGGAAGTGAAGTAGAAAACATGACCAAACTAGATTCTATAAACGGCAGAAACATACAGGGGACGGCAATTACCAAGGATATGATGTTGCATGAAACAAGGCTAGGGCCTAATAACACTGGCTTAACCCCTGGAAAATGTTGTTGGATGGTGAAGGGAACTTCTCCCCCTGTGCTTGTTTCACAGGAGGCTTTTAGTTCAGCTGCAAACACAGTAACCACCTGTTGCAATTTGCAGGGTAACATAACAAAACAAGGTAGGCTTGCTTCTCCTTATGCTGTTCTGTTGACATCCTTTTGTTGAAGCTGGGCACAATGCAATGCAATGCAATGCAATGTAATCAATAGCAGGGGTTTGCTCAAGTTTCTGGTATTGATTATGTTGTATTGCACTCTAAACTGGTAAGTTGCATAAGCAATAAATCTCATTAGCACAGGTAGCTTGCATCCTGTAAATTAACCGTTATTAGCTGGCAGGTAGCATAGGACCATACAATAGCACTCAGAGGATTCTGCTTGTGGGTGAAGGCGACTTCTCTTTCTCTACAGGCTTGGCTGTTGCTTTTGGTTCTGCTTCCAACATGGTTGCCACTTCTCTCAACTCCCTAGGTAAACCCAGAATGTAATTTTACCATTAACTTGACTGATAACCTTGCTGTATAGGCTTGTTTTACTCAGAAAACTTACTAATAATAAATCACATAATTGCTTCACTGCAGGCTTTCTAATCAAGAATTATGGCAACTTCCCTACCAACCTATCCGCGTTGGAGACTCGAGGGTCAGTTGTTCTGCATGGTGTTGATGCTACCAAAATGGCAAAACATCCTCACCTTGCCAGGATGAAATTTGATCGCATCATTTTCAACTTCCCTCACACTGGCTTCAAACAGGATAGCCCTGAATCTGAGATTAGGTCTCCAATTCCCCATCCCCTGTCTTTCTTTTTCCAGGTCAGCGTTCTTACTTCAAGCGTCTTTGTTTTATCTTTTCAAGTTCCTTAACTTCATTTGCAGACGACATCAAAAGCTAGTGAGAGGTTTCTTAAGAAATGCACAGAAGATGATAGAGGAGGATGGTCAGATACACGTAACTCACAAATCAAATGCATTTTTTCGCAAGTGGGACATCCCGAAACTAGGCACTGATCAAGGGCTATGTCTGATTCAAGAAGTGAAGTTCGAACGTAGCAGGTACCCAGGCTACCATACCAAGTATGGATTTGGGGGTGACAAAGACTTTGATTGCAATCCCAGTAAAACTTACAAGTTTGGGCTAAGTAGCTAGCAAAGAGCAGCTAATTGCACCCTTAAGTTCCTTCCGATGTTGACATTTGGCTCCTTTGCAATTCGTCACGTCTCATGATTTCCATCTATCATCTTGCTGCTCCTGCTAAGTTCTTGATCTAGTGTTGTAATGAAATCAGGTCATCATTGGCCCTTTACATTGAAATGTTTATTCAACCAACTGACCTGCAGAAGTCGTTACATTAGCTTGTGTTGAATTGCACTAAAAGTAAGGCGTCCGACTCCTGATAATTGAATCTTCTCTAATTTTTTTTTTTTTTAAATGTCTTCCTTATGCAGTTATCTTTCTTGAAAACAACATCATTCCTCAGCATCCAAGTCCAGGACACTGAAAAAAAGCCTGAGCTAGACCCTTTTCTGAAACTTTGAAGGATCAAAAACAGTTTCAACGTCTTTATCTGTATGATTTCTTGTGCCTGTATATGACGAATTGTCAGGCTATCAGTAATTGAGAGAGTTGCAATTAAGTTGCACCATATGTACACAATGCAAGGGCAACCCTAAATGGTGTTGCCTCAGCAATCTAGCGTACATCGGACATAAGCCTACGACAATGAGAACATGGCTTAAACATGTATTTATAATAGTAATAGTGTAAGAATGGGTACATACAAGAACTTTCTACGTATGATGCTAAAAATATAGTCTTAAAATCCAGACTGATTATTAGACACATAGGCACTCACCAGAAGTAGCACCAGGCCATTCAAATTTGCGAGCCATCCGCCTAACTGAGATCAAAAACTTGCATCACTCATAAGTGTTTTCATGGATATTTAACAACTAGGGTCTCTGTTGTCTGTTAAGAGGAGAGGTAAGACTGCGTTGCATGACCCTTTTCCATGACCTACTATGGTCGAATGTACATCTGTTTATGGTTGTTCAGTATGGTCAATTATCAGCTAGCTTTGGGAGTACCTAAAGCCCCATAAGGAATTCAACCATTTATCATTGTCTGTAATTTTTTGTTTTTGGGCTTTTTTCCATTCTTGTTTTAGGTTTGTAGGCTTCCATTCTTTTGTGCTTGAATCTCAGTGTTGATTCTTCCTCTTCGATTGGTTGATTAGATCCATCAACAATCGAGCTCAGAATTCATTGTTATGTTGAAAACTTCTTTGTAATTTGATCGGTTGTTTGGTTCATCAGTTGATCCATCCTGCAGATTAGAGATTCAAGCAAGTTTTTGTTCCTGAAATTATCATCATCAGATTGCAACATAACGTCAGCTAAAAAAAATCACATCAATTACTCCAATCTTCAAAACCCCCTGTACATCCATCCTTTTGACGGACTTGCATCATTGGGTCAGGGAGGAGAATTTGATAGGATCAAATAACTGCAAATCTTGGAGAAGAGCCATGGAGATTGCATATGCACCGAAAGGAAGCTAGGGTTGGTGCAACGAACTATTCCAAAACCTAATTATGATCCAATAAAATCGGAGCAACGGAAGGCTTCCAACAATCTTGTAATTTCACGGATTATGAAGTAGGTGATTCAATTAGCAAATCTATTTTGTGTATTCCTTCTGCAAGCCAAATCTGGAAACATGTGGAAAGTGGGTTCAATTTGAGCAATGATTCTGGGAAGTATAGATTGAACAAGGACGTTTATGCTTTGAAGCAAAACAAATCATCTGCAAGTGAATATTATACCAAAATGGGTGGCATTTGGGAAGAATTAGATGCTATGAGTGAACTCCCTATCATTACAAATGCAATAGATGAGATCATAGCATTCCTGAATGCTTTGGCCAAACAACAACAAGAACACAAGTTGTTCTAGTTCCTGAATGCACTGGATGATCATTTTGGACTTCAGAGGAGTCAAATACTCCTCATGGCACCTTTGCCATCTATTGGAGCAGCCAATTGTGAGGACCATGACCCAAAGCCCGTGTGTTGTCCATCGTGAATAGTCGCATCCGCTTGTTGAGCTTTTATGGTTTCAATTTAATTTTTTCTTGTTTTTATTTTTCTTATTATTTTCAGCAAAAAGCAAATCATACTGCCGCGGACTGGTTGGCCAACCTAGAAGGCTAGATGACAGCCCTGATCTAGGACCTAGATTGGGATCAGGCTCCCTGCCACATGTCACGGGCCGCATTTCCGGAGAGTTCTAGAATGTTCCGGAATCCTCCAGAGTAGTCTCGAACCTTCTGGAATGCGCTAGAATGTTCTAGAATGTTCTAGAACCTTCTGGAGTCTTCTAGACTCTTCTAGTACCTTCTGGAGAACTCTAGATACTTCTAGATTGTTCTAGAAGCTTCTAGAATATCTAGGACCTTGTGGAGGGTCCTAGAACCTTCTAGGCTATACTAGAATATTCTAGACTACACTCTAAAATGTTCCACACTATTCTACATATGTGTAGTGTCTAGGATATTTGTATAGAATATTCTGGAAGTATAATATTAGCCGTTGGATTAAGTAGATCTCCACCATCTATTGAGGAGGTGAATGTGTATATAAACCCCAAAGAGGGCTCATTTGTAACCAAGCCATTGAAAGCATTCAAGTGCAATACAAAGCATTCTCCCAAACTCCTTTTCTCTCTACTTTCTCTCTCTAAAGCTTTCTCAGAGTGTGAGTGGACTTACTTAGCCCCACCAAGGCTAAGTTAAGCATCCTTAAGGCTTACTAGCAAACAAAGCAAGAATCCCAAGTAAAGTTTGCTAGGCCGCACGGGTCTAAGTTTGAGTGAATTATCAACCCGTGACAGTTGGTATCAAAGCTTCGGTTTGGGAGATCCATGGCTTCAAGTGTCACTGATGCTGGCAATCCTCAACAAGGAGGAAAGAAGGGCAAGGACAAGAACAAGGATTTGTCGATCCTTGTAGATGACAAGCTTGCGGAGAGTAACCACTCCATGTCGGACCTCACGGGTAGGGTGGATGACATGGAGAAGCGCATCGAGGAGCTCGAGTCCACGGGGGACTTGGAGGAGTTCCGTGCAGAGGTGCAAGGGGCGGTAAAATCCTTAGCAAGCAATGTCGATGAGGAGGTCCGAGCTCTTCGGGATGGAGAGCTCCAAGCGTGCATAGCCGAGGTGGTGGCTTGCAAATCCGAGATTGAGGCGTACAAGGCAAGGGTTGAGGCCTTGGAAACCCAACTCAAAGTATGCATGGCCGCGGTGGCCAATGCAGGTAATGGTGGATCAGGTCAAGTGTCCACCACACCAAAGGTGAATGCGCTCCAAACCCCAACCTACAACGGGGCCAGGAACGCGAGGGAGATTGACAACTTCTTTTGGAAGTTCGAGGCCTACTTTGGAGCAGTAGGCGTCAACGATGAAGCACAAAAGGTAAACCTGGCTTCCTTCTCTCTTAAAGACATTGCTCTTGTTTGGTGGCGTCGAAGGTGCGACAATGTCAACCGAGGGTCCACTCCCATCACCACTTGGGATGGATTCAAGAGGGAACTCAAAGGGCAATTCTATCCAAAGGACGCGGTGAGGGAAGCAAGGGCCAAGTTGAGGCGCCTCCAACACAAGGAGGGCCACCTTCGTGAGTATGTAAGGGAATTCTAGGAGCTTCTCTTGGAGATCCCAAACATGGGAGAGGAAGACGCCTTATTCGCCTTCCTAGACGGCCTGAGTGGTTGGGCCAGGACCGAGTTAGAGAGGCGTGGTGTGCAAGACCTCGCCTCCGCGGTTGCTG